>PVKS010003457.1:0-103374 GCA_004027875.1 Aplodontia rufa | reverse complement strand
GAGGGCAATTCTTTTTAATATGTCCTGATTGCCCACATTTGTAACAAGCTCCTGTACGAGAACTGGCCCTCCCAGTCTCTCCTCTCAATCCCTGTGTAATGGCAGCAGCCAAAATTTGTCCTTTTATTACTGTTTCATTAATATCTTTGCATGCTTTTAAGTAGGCTGAAAGTTCTTTATTTCTCCATGGTCTTATGGCTTCTTTACACCATTTGTTAGCCTGTTCATAAGCAAGCTGCTTAACCAGGGGCATGGCTTGGTCTACATCCCCAAACACATGGCTAGCTGTTTGCATTAATCTGTCTACAAGCAGGGACAGCACTTCTCCACCGCTTTGAGGAACGCTCAGGCGGTGGCCATTTTTAGAGGCGTTCCATTCTTTTTTAACAGCTCCTTAAGAGGCCGTTCCATTCTGATCTGTGATATTTCTGATCCCATTGTTAATCTTAAGCCCTTCGAAGATAGCTATCACAAAAATACACAGAAACCAAATACACAACAATACCACAAACACACAAAGACTTACAACTTGACACAAATTTGTCTACTAAAGGACATCCAACTCTGTCTTGCAGCCACTTGCTTAGTCCCTCAGCGGAGACTCTTCTATTAGTCCCTCAGGGAGACTCTTCCCTTAGTCCCTCAGTGGAGACTCTTCCATTAGTCCCTCAGCAGAGACTCTTCCCTTAGTCCCTCAGTGGAGACTCTTCTGTTATCCTCGAGGTCCCTACTCCTGTACAAACAGGGTCTGCTGGTTAAATTTCAACTTACCATTAATACTTACAATTGGTTTTCGCGTTCCCCATATGGGCCACCATTTGTCGCGTTCGACCAGCGAAGCGGCAATAACGACATGTACACTCTTGTTGCTTGCGGAGATCTCTCTTTATTCAGGAAGTCAAACAGCTTAAATAGTAAAAGTGAACCAATCCGTAGGCTGTTGCTATGAGGAAGAAAACTCTGCTGGCTCCTATTGGTTGTCCCTAGGTGGTCAGATATTGCAAGCACAAGAACCAGGAACAGCAAGAGGTCAGCTGACTTGGTGTGGCCAGCCGCCAGCTGCCAGCCACCATCTTAAAGTTGCCTGCGTGGCATGGGCCCCGGGTGCTGCCCGCCACACCAGGGCCTTGCTTCTGCCCTTCTCCTGGCTGTTTCAGAGTCTGGGTCCCACCTTGCAAAAGCAGCGCAAGGGTGGAGTTCTGTGCCGTCCCTGCCTGGGCTTGTGCTCTCTGGTTTGTACCCACTGCTGTGGGTGGTGTGAGTTCCTGAGGGTGATCTACTCACACCTATCCTTTCCACTTCCTGGGTAGGGAAAGCAGGAAGCATCTGAGATAATTAGATTAGGTTAGAGTGTGAGATTGGTGGGAAAGATGTGGAGTTCTGGAAGATTCTGAGATTGCACTAATAATGTCTAGGGGTGAGGGAGACAGAATGTAACCAGAAAGCAGAAAAAGAGGGCCTTTTCCCAGAGATAAGCCTGTAAAGTAGGTGCGTCTGTATGTCCTAGCTATCTATCTATTATCGATCTAATGTTAGTCAGCTTTCTGCTGCTGTAATAAATACCTGAGAAAAATCAAGTTAAAGAAGGAAAGGTTTATTTTGTCTCACAGTTGCCAAAGTCCACGGTAGGCTGGCCCTGTTGCTTTGAGGCATGTGTGATGGAACAAAGCTGCTGACATCATGGTGACCAGGGAGCAAAATAAGAGGAAAAGGGGCCTGAATCCCAATACCTCCTTAAGGACACACCCCAGTGACCTAACTTCCTCCCACAGGGTCCCATGTCCTAAAAGTTTCACAACATCCAACAGCACCACAGGCTGGCGGCCAAACCTTTAACACATGGGCCTTTGGGGAACATTTAGGATCCAAACCATAATATTGTCTGACTACCTGTCATCTATCTATCTACCTATCATCTATCTATCTCTATTATCTCTCTATATATATCATCTATCTCTATAATCTATCTATATCTATCATCTATCTATGTATCTAACTCTATCATCTATCTCTCTCTATCTCTACCTCTAATCTATCTTTCTCTACCATCTACCTATATATATCATCTATCTCTATCATCTCTATCATCTATCTCTCTCTATCAGCTATCATCTATCTATCTATCTCTTTCAACTATCTATCTATATCTATTATCTATCTGTGTATCATCTAGGCCCTGATATCTATCTCTATCATCTCTTTATCAATCTCTCTTTCTATCATCTATCTCTATCATCTATCTATCTCTATCATCTATCTATCTATATCTATCGTCTCTCTGTCTGTATCATCTAGGCCCCTGAGTTCACACAGTTAAGTACAGGAACCAGAATTCTGCACTTCTCAACATAAGCAACTCAATAAACAGATTTATTATTTTTATTTTATTTTATTTTTTGCTCTTTATCTCAAACTTTTCTGGAATGTCATGAACTCAAATCATCCAGAACCCCTGCAATTAACATACACTTACCCTCATTCTCCTTGTGAGGTTAATTTTCTACTTGGAGAAAATTGCTGAAGTGTCTAACTCAAGCCAGTTGATGCTCTCTGGACTCAGGACTTGTGTTGGTGTCCTGGCTGTAGGACCAGAGGGTCCAAAAGTGCAGCCTGGGTAGTATGAACTCCAGGAGCATCTACAGTGCCCCTAAATGTCTCTTACTGACCCATAACAGGAAGGCTCTGCTGCTGCCTGAATAAAGTAGCTACTTAGACGTCTTGATCACAGATCTGTCTCTTCCGGTTGGAGAGCCAACCACGCTCCACCCTGTGAGGGGAACTCCACTCAGCAAGTATAGGGCAATTGTGGGGTTCACCTCTTCAGTTTCTCCTCTTTCGGGATGTGCTACTTCGTGCTGTGTCATGTCCCATATTTGAAACCTTGGCAATAATAATTTTGAAGTGTAAGCATATCCTGTCTACAGAATTGCTATCTAACTGAACTGTCGTTCTAGTTTAAGAACTTGTTTGGATTCTTGGTGATAATGTAATACTACCGTGGTCCTCGCTTCTGAACCTAAATATGCCAGTGACGTGAAAGTAGAAGGCTACTGCTGTAGTTTCAGTATAATCTGCCTGTTTCAAAACACATGTTGAAATTAATTTCTCCATTGTGAGATGATATTTAGAGGTGGAATCAGGTGGGACTTTTTCTTTAAGAAACAGTGAGAGAAAAAGAATCAATCAATTTTTCTTTATTTTCCCATCTGGCCTTTGTTTTTCTGATACTTAGTTGTGTATGTGGTGCTGAGGTTTGAACCAGGGTCCTCACGCATGCCAGGAAAGTGCTCCAACCGCTGACCCACTGCTCCAGCCCCAGGTGGAAGCTTCAAGAGGTAATTAGGGCTCTGTCCTTACAACGGGTTAAGCCATTCATGCAGCTAATGGATTAAGGGAGTAATGAGCTATCTGGAGTCTGGATCTGCTATCAACTTCAGTTCCATTGGGTCTCTTGCGCACTCCCTGTCTCTCACCATGTCACATCCTCTGCTGCCTTGGGATTCTGCTAGCAAGAAAGACATCATGAGGCACAGCCCCTTGACCTTGAACATGAACCACAGCCAAAACAAACCTCCTTTCTTTATAACTGACCCAGTCAGCAGGACTGTACTTTTAGCAACAGAAAATAGACTAAGACAGCTCCCAAGAATCATCACCTCTGGGGCTGGAGCCGTGGCTCAGCGGTTTCAGCGCTTGCCTGGCAAGCACGAGGACCCAGGTTCAAACCCCAGCACCACGTACACAACTAAGTGTTGGAGCAACTAAGGCCATGTGAAAAACTAAAAAGTTGTTTCTCTCTTTCTCTCTCTCACTGTCCCTCTCTCTTTAAAAAAAAAAAAAAAAAAAAAGAATCGTCACCTCTGCAAAACTCCATGGTGTGGTGGACAATTTCCCTCAAAAGAATGGCAGGGGCTGTTATCAGAGCAGAGAGCACTGATGATTTTCTCACTTCGCTCTCCAGGTCTGGACCAACTATTAGCTCTGTAGCACTCCTCTAGAAGAGGGATGTTCGTTATATTTGGACCCTACGTCTTTTTTCCTTGGTTTTAGTTGTATTTGGTAGAGCAGAGGTTTCTCTTCTAACCGAAAACACGCTTTGCTCCCCTATTTAGGCACTGTCCATAATTCCCATGCCAGGACATGACGTCAGACTGTATCCACCACCCTCCTCCAGCCTTCCAGCATCCCAGCCACAGCCGTTTGGACTTGAGATGAGCATCTGACCCACACCAGGCTGATCTGGAACATTCTCTGTGAGTTTCTTTCTCTTCAACCCAGGGTTTTCTTCATACGTAGCTGTGGGCAAGTTGACTTGCTGGTGGTACTGATGGCTTAGGGCGCTCGGGAGACCATGTGCAAATGAGCGGGTGAGAAGAGGAGGGGTCAGTCTGCCGTGCTCAGAGAGGACCTGTGGGCTCGGGGAGAGGAGGAGAACGGTTGTCCATGTAACCCAGCTGCTCCTCTTGTAGCTGAGCAACTTCCTTGGGTGGTTAGGAATGAACAGTGACTCCTGACACCCAGTCAACGGGCTGGCCTTGACCCCAGAATCCTTCCTCAGCCTTGCCCTTGCCAGTTAAGTATCCTGTGGCTGATTCTTCCTTCTGCTTTTTTCACCCCTGTGTTCTGCTCTCCTCGCATCCTCTCTTCTGAGGTCCAAATTCACCATTACCAGATTCTTATTACTCTTATTATATCTTTATTTTCTAATTGTTATGCAAGTTTTTTCATGGACCCAATTTTTTTTAAAGAAAGAGGGATAGAGAGAGAGAGAGAGAGAATCAATTTTATTTAGTTTTTGATGTGGCCTTCATTGCTCCAACACTCCATTGTGTAGGTGGTGCTGGGGTTCAAACCTGCATACCTGCGCATGCCAGGCAAGTGCTGTAATCACTGAGCCACTGCTCCAGACCCCCAGGACCCAAATTTGACAGGGTTGATTGTTCCCTAGCTTGTTTGTGTGCCTTCCTGACCTAGACCTCATCTGCTACTTTGCACTTTTATTAGCATATTTGTGTTTAAATATCATTTTCTCTCTGTTAAAAACTTCTTGAGCTAGAAACAGTGGTGCATGCCTGTAATTCCACCAACTCAGGAGGCTGAGGCAGGAGGATCACAGATTCAAGGACAGCCTCAATAACTCAGTGAAGCCCTAAACAACTTATTGAGACCCTATCTTAAAACAAAAATAGAAAAGGGCTAGGGATATGACTCAGTAGTTTAGTGCCCCTGGGTTCAATCCCTGGTGCCCAAATAAATAAATAAACTTTTGATATTTCAAAGACTACTTCTTGAGGTGGGAGTGGTGGGCTAACGGGTTATAATACTTGCCTGGCATATGTGAGAATGCAGGTTCGAACCCCAGCTGCATGTACACAACAAAGTGTTAGAGCAACAAAAGCCATATGAAAAACCAAATTAAAAAATTGATTCTCTCTCTCTCTCACTGTCCTTCTCTCCCTTCAGAAAAAAAAAGACTACTTCTCACTATAACCAATTCAAACGATACAGAAATGTATACAATATAAATCAAATTTTGGGGGGCTGGAGCAGTGGCTTAATGGTAGAGTGCTTGCCTGGCACACGCAAGGACCTGAGTTAAAACCCCAACAATACATACACAATTAAGTGTAAAAAAAAAAAAGATGAAAACATAAATAAAGTTGATTCTTTGTTTCTCTCTCACACACCCTCTCTCTTTTAAAAATAAATAAGTAAACTTTTTCCAATATGGAGGTGAGAATCCTTGGTCTAGCCGAAAGCCTGACTTCTAAGAAGTGTACTTTTTGGTTCCTGGGAGTTGAAAGGAGGGCATATGAGCATGCATAGAACACGTGTGCATATGTTGTTGTATGGACACACACTCATGCACTGGTAGGTGTATGCACCTGTCTGGCTTCTATTACGATTGTGCTCCATCCAGTGCAAGGAGACACTACTCCATAGCAATTTTTTTTTGTACCAGGGATTGAACCCAGGGGTGCTTAACCACTGAGCCACATCCCCAGCCTTTTTATATTTTTTATTTTGAGACAGGGTCTTGCTAAGTTGCTGAGGCGGGCTTTGAATTTCAGATCCTCCTGCCATAGCCTCTTTCTTGGAGAAAGAGCTGCTGGGATTACAGGCATGCCCCATTGTGCCCAGCAAGCCTCTAACAGTTTTTTTTTTTAAGTTAAAGTAAGCTGGGCATGGTGGTGCACACCTATCATCCCAACTCCTCAGGAAGCTGAGGCAGGAAGATCCCAAGTTCAAGGACAGCTTGGGCAACCAGTGAGGCTCTTTCTCAAAATAAAAATAAAAGTACTGGGACTGTATCTCCATGGTAAAGTACTTGCATAGCATGCTCAAGGACGTAGGTTCAAACCCCAGTACACCACAAACTTTTTTTTTTTTTAAGAGAGAAGGACAGTGAGAGAGAGAGAGGGAGACAGAGAGAATCAATTTTTATTGAGTTTTTCACATGGCTTTCGTTGCTCTGACTCTTAGTTGTGTATGTGGGTTGCTGGGGTTTAAACCCATGTTCTTGCGCATGCTGGGCAAACACCGTAACCACCAAGCCACCGCTCCAGCCCCACCAAAAGCATTTTTAAAAAGCAAAAGTAATATTTAAAAAATCAATGCATATTGGTGGTGTTGATTGTTCTGGCAAAACTGAGGCGAAACTCTTATTGAGATTTCTTTTAGAAAAACAAATGTGGAGGGCTGGAGTGGTGGCTCAGAGGTTAGAGAGCTTGTCTGGCATGCACAAGGACCCAGGATCAAGCCCCAGCATCACATACACAACTGTATGCTGGAAAAACAAAAGCCAGAGGAAAATCTAAATAAAACTGATTCTTTCTTGCTCTGTCACTCTCCCTCTCAAAAAAAAAAAAAAGTGTGTTTGACATTAACATTCTCTCACTGCAGAGAGGTCATTATCTTCCACTTGCTGAATGATGGCACAACATTGCCCCGGTGCCTCCTGGGAAACTCATTCCTTGGATAGGACTCGTGGAAGCAAATGTTCTGTGCCAAAGTGCATTCAGACACACACCCATTGGGTGGCCATTATCAAAAACTGGAAAGAGCAGGGATGGTCAAGGATGTGGAGAAACTGGTGTACTGCTGGTGGGAATGCGATACGGTACTGCTGGTGTGGAAAACAGTTTAATAGTTCCTCAAATTATCCTACGACCAGAAATTCTACTTCTAAGTGTATGCCCCAAAGAATTTGCTATGGTTTGAGTGCTTGTCCCCTCCAAAATGCATGCTGAAATTTAATTGCCACTTTAACAGTATTACTAGGTGAGCCCTTGAAGAGGTGATTAGTGCTTGGTGCAGGGGTGCACGCCTGTAATCCCAGCAACTGGAGAGGCTGAGGCAGGAGGATGGCCAAGTTCAAAGCCAGCCTCAGCAACTTAGCAAGACCCTATCTCAAAATAAAAAATGGCTGAGGATGTGGCTCAGTGGTTAAGTGCCCCTGGGTTCAACCCCTGGCACCCCCCCCAAAAAAAAAAAGCAAAATTGGGAATTACACGATGAGGGCTAGTGGGTGGAATTAATGGCATTATAAGAGGCGAGTTTGCCTCCCTTCTCTCTCTTTCCTTCTACTGGCGTGTGGTCATGCAACAAGAGAGCCCACTCCAGATGTCACATTTTGGTATTGGACTTTTCAGTCTCTAGAACACTAAGCCAATCCATTTCTGTCCATAATCAATTACCTAGTCCATGGTATTCTGTTATAGCAACACAAAATAAAGATAGAATTGAAATCAGAGAAGCAGGCTGGGGATGTAGCTCAGTGGTAGAACATTTGCCTAACATGTGTAGGGCCCTGAGTTCCATCCTTAGCAAAAAAGAAAAAAGAAAGAAAGAAAGAAGAAAACAGGTATTCTAACAATCAATCTTGGAAACCAGTTTTCAAAGCAGCATGATTCACAATAGCCAAAGGGTTTAAACAGCAAGAATCTGTCCATAGCTAGGGAACAAAATGTGCTATCTACATACAAATGACTACTTAGTCACCCCTAAAACAAAGTGAAATCCTAACACATGCTACCATGTAGATGAAAGTGCTATACCTAGTGAAATAGCCAAGCACAGAAAGACAAACGCTGTATGATGCTACTTACATGAACAGGCAAATTTATAGAGACAGGAAGTAGAGTACAGATTATCATGGGCACAAGGAAGAAATTGTTTAGTAGGCACAAAATTTCCATTTGGAATGATGAAAGATTTCTGGTCTTATAGATAGTAATGGTGGCTGCACATTGTGACTGTACTTAACTTCACTGAATTATACAATTAAAAATTTTTTAAGCGATGGAGTCTGGCTCTGTACCCAGGCTGGCCTTGAATTCATGGGATTAAGCAATCCTCCTGCCTCTGCCTCACTGGTAGTTGAGACTGTATGTGTGAACCACCATGACCTGCTTCTTCTTCTTTTTTTAAGAGCGGACAGTGAGAGAAAGACAGAGAGAATCAATCTTTTCTTGAGTTTTTCACATAGCTTTCGTTGCTCTGACACTTAGCTGTGTACATGGACGCTGGTGTTTGAACCCATGTACTTGGGCATTCCAGGCAAGTGCCATAACCACTGAGCCACTGCTCCAGCACCATGACCTCTTCTTAAAAGGGTTTTAATAGCAAATTTTGTTGTATATATTTTGCCACATTAAAATGCTGCCAGGCACAGTAGTGCCCACCTGTAATCCCAGTGACTTGGGAGGTTGAGGCAGGAGGATTGAAAGTACAAGGCCAGTGTGGGCAATTTAGTGAGACACTATCTCAAAATAAAATCTTAGAAAGGGATGAAAATATAGCTCAGCATTTGCCTACTATGTGCAAGGCCCAGGTATCAACCTCTAGTATCACAAAAATTAAACATAAATAAATAAAATGCAAAAAAATGAGTTTGGACAATAATGAACTAAACGCAAGCAGATTTCTTAATTGCGTGGCATCTTAGAACCTTTAATGGGCTGGTTTGCATTATCGACCTTGGAGAGGAGTGATGAAAATTTTACACATCGACTTTTTTCGCAGACTAAATCCCTAGTAATAGGTGATAGACAACTAGCAGACATTTAAAGTAGTAATCAGCAAAACAGAAGAAAACATCAATTTTAGGCACTGTTTGAATTTACCAAACTAAGGAGTGGGGATGTGGCTCAACGGTAAAGTGCCCCTGGGTTCAACCCTCAGTACCCAAATAAATAAATGCATTAATTTACCAAACCGCAGTTTCACTTGATAAGCATCTGACTCCAGAAGGTCATTAAATGTGGTGGGAGTCTCTGCAGGAGGTGAGAAGTCAAGGACAGGGTAGATGGAGGAACTGGGTGGAAAAAATTGCCTCTACCCCCACCACCAGATCTTCCTAGCTCTGAGAAGCTATCTGTACAGAAGAAAGCTGTGTTTTAATTTCTTCCTGACTAATCATCTCTTAATCTCATTAAACTGAATCAAATTTTCCTGGACACAGAAACGAACTTAATAAAAATATCAAATACTCTTTCTTTTTGTTTTCAATCACATTATTTCTCAAGGGATTTCTGAGCTCCTACCACAGTTTAGAACCATGGTATTTTCTCAGGATGCCTGAGTTCAGCATCCTTGGATATTCCTGAAGCAGAGGTGGTATCCATTTTGACAGTTCTGCATTCCAGTCTTTTGCTCTTAAAAATGAAGCTAAAGGAAACATTTTCCCATTAATAAATGCAAGCATGCTTGGAGGATAGAGTGAAGGTAACAAAAATAACTTATTTATTTTAAAGAGAGAGGGACAGTGAGAAAGAGAGAATCAATTTTATTTAGTATATCACATGGCCTTCATTGCTCTGACACTTTGCTGGGTACATGGGGTGCTAGGGTTTGAACCCACATCCTTGCACATGCCAGGCAAGGGCCATAGCCACTGAGCCACTGCTCCAGCCTCATAAAAATGATTTATAATGCTAATACACAGAGATGAGCATTGTTAGCTGTCTGATGTACACTGCCAGAGAGAGGGAGAAGAAACACTCTCTCTTCCCTGTACCCCAATACATGTATATCCCTATACATTTCTAGCTCAGTGCTTGGTAGAGGGCACACATTCACTAAATAGAGCTAATTTACATGAATAAATAGTTAAAAAGTTGAGCCACTATTTTAGAGGGGCGAAAGGGATGGGGGACTAAACACCCAAGAGCCTTTTATCGCTGAGCTACATCCCCAATCCTTTTTTTTTTAGAGAGAGAAACAATTTTATTTAGTTGGAGCCTTAGTTGCTCCAACACTTAGTTGTGTACGTGGCGCTGGGGTTTGAACCCGGGTCCTCGTGCTTGCCAGGCAAGCACTGAAACCACTGAGCTACAGCTCCAACGCCCCCCCCAGTGCTTTTTATTTTTTATTTCGAGACAGGGTCTCACGAAATTGCTAAGTTGCTTAGGATCTCGCTGAGTTGCCGAGGCTCACCTTGAGCTTGTGATCCCATTGCCTCTCAGCCTTCCAAGTCACTGTGATTACAGGTGTGTGCCACTGTACCTGGCTACTATAGTTCTATTTTTTTTTTAAGAGAGAGGGAGAGAGAGAGAGAGAGAGAATAAATTTTATTTAGTTTTTCATGTGCCTTCTGTTGCTCTGACACTTCATTGTGTATGCGTGCTGGGGTTCAAACCCGAATCCTCATTCCAGCAAGTACCATAAGCACCGAGCCACGGCTCCAGCCCCTATAGATCTATTCTTAACAAAGTGTTAGTCTGGATAAATCTTCTTTGAAGACTTTCAAAATTATTGTAGGAGATCAGAGTCCCATGTACTCCATCTGAGCTGCCCAATGTCCATCCAGTAATGGCAAAGCTGAAAGTTCAGTTGGCCTAAGCTTCTCAGCAAGCATTTCATGAGCCTTCCTTTCTTACACAAGCTGAGAATAAATGGGTCACTTACGGATCGTAGAATTAAAGCAAAAAGGAAGACTAAAAACAAAGAAAAGATCCCTTAGTGGGGGTGTAGGATCCTTCTGATAACTGCCGCACAGATACTGGCATCTTATGGGCAGAGACCAAGGACATTGCAAACCAGCAACAGATAATTTTCTGGTCTAAAACGTCGACGGTGCCAAGACTGAGAAAACCCTGCCTTCGTTGATACTGATGTCATCTCTGTGTAAATCCTCTGCAGATCCAAACTGCAGCTTCTACCATTTTGCAAGTAGATTTTTCTAGGGTGACAACAGTTCCTGGCAATGTTAGCCAGTACCAGGCCTTCAGCTCATGTTTTCTGGATCAATCACGTGGAAGCTGTTTTAGCAAATGTTATGCTAAGCGAAATGAGCTGGTTACAAAATCACAAATACTGCACAATTTAACTTACAGAATCTCTAAAGTATCAAGTGCATAGAAAAAGTAAAACACAAGGGTTGGGGATTTAGCTCAGTGGCAGAGCGCTTGCCTAGCATGCACAAGACCCTGAGTTCAGTCCTCAGCTCTGAAAAAAAAAAGAAAAGAAAAAGAAAAAGAAAAACGTCACTGTCCAGGAATGGGGGAGGGGAAGTGGGGCCTTGTTCCTGGAGGGGAATAGAATTTCAGTTATGCAACAGATAGAAAGTTCTAGAAATCTGTTGCACAATTTACATTTAGTTAACACTACTACCTAGCACACACTGAAGTGTGCTCACAATGGTAAATTTTATGTTGTGCGTTTTTCATCATAATTTCTTAAAAATATGTCTTAGCAAGTCGTCAACACGAGTGATCAGAAGTAGAATCTGAAGCTTCTGGGTTGGGGATCTCGGTGTTAGGGGTTAGAAAAGAATTCTGCATCCAGTTTTCCAGTGGCAGTAAGGGGAACCTGATCAAAAGCTACTCTAGCATTGCAGCTGTTGTCCTTGGAGTGTCCCGTTGGGGTCTAGGTCCTCAGTGTCCCAAAAGAATTGAGCAAGACATGAAGAAGTGACAGGTGAAGGACAGATTTATGGAAGCTGAAGGACTCGCTAAGATGGTGCTGAGTGGGCCCAGTGAGAGAGAGGCTCAAGGCCCCATGTCTGGAAATTGTTGTTATATACCCTGACCTGTGCCCTTCCCTGCGTGGACCTGATTGAAGACCTTAAGCCATGTGCGCCCAAGGGTATTTTAGAATTCCAAACCTGGAGCTGGAGTTATCATGACCAAGTGTCCTCAGTGGTGGAGTTGTCATGGGAGGGACATGGTGAACAGGGACACGGTGACTCATCACCTTCTTGAACTCCAGTGGCATCTTTCTTGTACCCTGCCTCCGCCATTTTGGTGTCCGCGAACTCCTACCAAGAACAACTAATTTGACAAAAATGCAAGAATATGGGCTGAAGCGGTGGCTCAGTGGTTACAGAGTTTGCCTGGCATGTGTGAGGACACAGGTTTGAACCCCAGAATCACGTACACAGTGAAGTGTCAAAGCAACGAAAGCCACATAAAAAACTAAATAAAATTGATTCTCTCTTAAAAAAAAAAAAAAAAAGCAAGAATATGTTAAACATGGGAGGATGGGGTGGGGTGACCAGAGGGAAGAAACTACAAATTTGCAGTCCGAACCCAGCCTGGAGACTGAGTCAGTGCCTGGAAACAGGCTGGTGTATTAGGCGAACTCTGGGGTTCATCAATATTTATACACAACTCTAAAGAGTTAGAGGTCATTCGTAACGGTAAATGTTATTAGAATTAGGTGCCCTTCAAAGGTACACTTGTGGGCTTCGTTCACAAAGTTTCCAAAATCTTGGGGTTTTTTTTTTTCCTTTTTCTTTTTTCACTTTGGATATATTTACCTTTTCCTGATAGGGTTAGCCTGAATTGAGTATTATCACTGTGTTTCAAAGGGCAAATATTTTACCAGCCTCTTTGAAAAGTACAAGTAATATCTTTAGCTTAGGTTGGTGTCTGAGGGCAGAAATTACATTCAAGAACAAATCTCATGAAGGTAAGATGCCACATCCATTGGTTAATTCGTCCTTCAATCGGATATTGAGTTAGAACTGGACACCTACCTGTGAAATTGTGTTTTCTGAAGCTTTTGCTATGGACGTTGAGAAGGGAACAGCCAGGCATGGTGGCACATGCCTGTAATCCCAGTGACTTGGGAGGCTGAGGCAGGAGGATCACAAGTTCAAAGCCGGCCTCAGCAACTTAGTGAGGGCCTAATCTACTTAGCCAAACCCTGTCTCAAAATAGAAAATAAAAATGGACTGGTACAATAAAAATTAAAATAAAAAATATAGAGGGCTGGGGATGTGGCTCAAGGGTTAATCACCCCTGAGTTTAATCCCTACTACCACAAAGGGGAAGGAAACATTTTGAGAATCGGCTTATCGCACTGAACCAGCACTGACCACTGGCCGCTCTGAGGACTCACTTTCCTTCCCTTAATGTTCTTTCCTTTCTTCTGTAAAGTGACATGAGGGGATGAGAAGACCTCTAAACTTCTTCCTACTATGTCACTGCCCTGTACTTTTAGATAGCCCTTTAACATTTCTGAACAAAAACAAACAAACAAAAAACAATGATAATTTACAGTTTAATTTTAGTGAACTACATGAAGGTCCTATTTCATTTTTATTTGATTGTGCCACTTGGGGACCTTTGATTTTTAAGACTTGTCTCTAATTTTATTTTATTTTTATTAATTTATTTTTCGGAGGGTGCATACTGGGGATTGAACCCGAGGATGCTTAACCACTGGGCCATATCTCCAGCCCTTTTTATATTTTATTTTTGAGACAGGGCCTCACTAAGTTGCTGAGGCTGAGGTTGAACTGGCGATCCTCCTGCTTTGGCCTCCCATGCTCTCGGGATTCCAAGTGTGGGCCACCACACTGGGCCTAGCCTTGTCTCTAATTTGAAAAATAATCTGAGGGGCAACCATCCATAACCCCAGGTGCACTGTGTGGCCTTCATTTTAGTCTTCTTTCTTGGCTGCTCAGCCCTCCCTGCCAGGACACCCTGCAGGACCCACCAGCACCCACACTCCAGGCCTAGCTTACTTTTCTTCCACCTCACCCCACCTTGTCAATTTTTTCAGAACCCCTATTAAGTATCATCAGCTGACAATGGCTTAACGAAGAATATAGAAGTCATCACTTTCTGGAAACCTCTTAAGTGTAACTGTGGATACCTTGGTTAGCTGGGGGGGACTGAGAACTTGAGGCAGGAGGGTTTTTTAGTGCCCCTCAAATGTCACGTCTAGGCAGACCCCCTTACGTTTTCAAAGACAGCTTCTTCCCTTCACTGTCTGATGGGGAATAAAATGCTGAGGCAGGTGGAATATTCTCTCATCTTTCCCATAGATTCAGCTCCTAAAGGAAAGGAAGGCTGTGCCAGGCTACTCCCTCCAGGGCCACGAGGTGGCAGCACCACCTCCTCTCAGAGCCTGACACCAGGCAAGGGCAGGACTGTGGCTCTGCATGCAATTCACAGGTGACGCACGTGGACCCTAAACATGACGGTGCCTGGGTGACAAGAGCCAGCTTCTGAGTTCGTGTCCGAGTTAGCTCAAAGTGCATTCCAATTATTAACTCCTGGATCGCAAAAGAATCCCGCTTGTTCTTTCTTTTACAAAGGCACCGAAAGATAAGTGACTTGCCCAAGGTCACACAGCTAGGATCCAGCCCAGCCGGAATGCACATTCCACACTTCTCTGCCTCCCTGTCTCTCTGGAGCTGAGAAGCAAACTCAGGACCTCAGGCTGGGGAAGCTCTCTACCAGGGCGATACAGCCCCAGCCCCACACAAGTCTCTGCCTAAAGCCCGTATCTGTCATTCACAGGGAAATCTAGAATTTGAAGCAAAAAGTAAAACAGTACCGAGTCTACACAGACATCTACAGCAAACACTGGGGATTGAACCAAGGGAGCTTAACCACTGGGCCGCATCCCCAGCCCTTTTTCTTGTTTGGTACCAAGAATTGAATCCAAGGGTGCTTTACCACTGAAATAAATCCTCAACCATTTTTATTTTTTTATTTTGAGACAGGGTCTCACTAACTTGCTTAGGGCCTCGCTTAGTTGCTGAGGCTACCTTTGAACTTGTGATCCTCCTGCCTCATCCTCCCGAGTCACTGGGATTACAGGCATGTGCCACCATGCCTGGCTGCAACAGACTTCCTTTAAAAAGGGGGGGGGGGGATGGACAGTGAAAGAATCTGTTTTATTTAGTTTTTCACATGGCTTCCATTGTTCTGACACTTTGTTGTTTATTTGATACTGGGCTCCAACCCTTGTCCTTCCCAGGCAAGTGCTGTAACCACTGAGCCACCACTCCAGCCCCTACAACAGCACATCAGGAAACAAGTGGAGGGGTCAGCAAATCTTTTCTGATAAAGGCCATCAGATGGTGAATATTTTAGACTTTGGTGGCCACCTGATCTCTTAAGCTTTAGGTCTCTGTTGCAACAATTCCACCCTGCCACTGTTAGATGAAGGCAGCCAAAGACAGGTTTATAAATGATCATGGTTGGGTTCCAATAAAACTATATTTATGCACACTGAAATTTGAATTTCATATTATTTTCACATGTCACAAATATTTTTATTCTTTGGATTCTTTTTCAACCCACCCAACAACCTAAAGTCAATTTTCAGTTGCAGGCTGTATAAAAACACATGGGGAGCCTGGCGTGGTGGTGCACACCTGTAAGCCCAGTGATTTGGGAGTCTGAGGCAGGAGGATCACAAGTTCAAAGCCAACCTCAGCAACTTAGCAAGACCCTATCTCAAAATAAAAACTTTTTTAAAAATCACCCCTAGTGGGGCTGGAGCAGTGGGTGGCTCAGCGGTTTTGGTGCTTGCCTGGCAAGCACGATGACCCGGGTTCAAAGCCCAGTGATGCGGGGTTTGATGAGGACGGATTCTCTGCTCCCACTGGTGAATGGAGTCTGGGCCTCTACAGATTCCAAAAGCCAAAACAGCCCGCTTCCATTGTTTGCAGCCATTCCCAGTTAAAACTGGGAATGTGGGCTGGCTGCAGGTATCTGCAGCCGAAAGTGTTAGCAACTCTCCAGCTAAAAGCTGGGTGTTGCAGCTCTTGGTGTGGTGGAAATTCATCCCGGGAATTCATCGCCAATCTTTTGGGTTCTTGTCTCATGAATTTGAAGAATAAAATCCACGGACAACCACGGAAGGAGGAGTAAAAGGAGTAGGATTTATTTAGGAAGAAGAACAGAGACTCCACAAAGCGGAGGGGTACCTGGAAGCAGAATACCGTCTAATGAAGATTAGGCCAAGTGTTATATAGATTTGGGGTATGAGCATAATTAACATTCAGGCAAAGCAGGCGTTGAGAAATGCATCAACTCCATTGGTTAAAATCTATGTAAAGCAGGCATTGAAGCTGGTCAAGATCACCATTGGTTAAAACAAAAGGTGGCAAATACTTCCTAGTATCCACCTGTGACCACCCCCATCTCTTGGTCAGGGACTAGGGTGAGCCTCAAGGTCTTTTTGCATTTGAAGGCCCTGGGCAAGCCTGTGACCACCCCCATCTTAGTTGGGACAAAGGTGAGCCTCAAGGTCTTTTTGCATTTGAAGGCCCTGAGCATGCCCTGTCAATCACCCTCTGCCTCTGCCAGCTAGCTCTTGGATGGGGGCCCTCTGTCATGACTACCTAGCCATTTCACTGTCTCTCCTAATCTGTCTCACCAGCACACGTACACAACTAAGTGTTGGAGCAACTAAGGCCATGTGAAAAACTAAATAAAGTTGTTTCTCTCTTTCTCTGTCTCTCTCACTGTCCCTCTCTCTTTAAAAAACAAAACAAAACAAAAACACCCCTGGATTCACTTCCTGGTACAAAACAGACACACACACACAGGGGCAAACTGGCTCTCCCCCACCCCTGCCACCCCAGGAGTAGTTTTGCTAACCCCTGGTAGAAAGGAAAGGAGCACTGGATGTAATTTAATGATGAGTTACATAAGCAAGATGCTAAAAGAAAAATAATCAGCAGACACATGTACTATTCCTCCAGTTAGCGGAAGAGCTTACAGACAGGTAGGTCATTATGCGAAGGAGGAATGGCTCTCCGGACTTAGGACGGTTGCCAGGGAAGCCATGTCACAGCAGGACCTGAAAGATAAGGAGGACCTCATCAAGAAGGTGGAAGAGGAGAACTGGCTCAATGGCAGCAGCTCAGGAGGGAGGCTGAGGCAAGAGCATGGAAAGTCTAAGGCCAGCCTCAGCAACTTAGCAAGGGCCTAAACAACTTAATGAGACCCTGTCTCAAATTTTAAAATAAAAAGGACTGGGAATGTGGCTCAGTGGTTAAGTGCCCCTGGGTTCAATTCATGATACAAAAAAAAAAAAAAAAAAATTAGAGACTATTCCAGGTAGAAGGCCTGTGAAGTCAGTCAGAAAAGTCAAACTTGAGTCTCCACGCTGCCATTAGCACACAACACATGTGAAAATCAGAAACACAAGTATAATTCAGGCACAGGTGTTTATTGGGATTTGTGTCTCTCGGGCCAAAATCACCTACACAGCCATAGTGAGAGCAGGCAGGGGAAGTGACCAGCGGGCAAAGAAAAATGGCGAGCAAGAGAAAATGGCCGGGGTGGGCAGCCGCTTTATAGTCTGGGGTGGAGAGAGGAAGTCGATGGGCGTAGCCTTTTGGAGATTGGCTGGTGGATCCATCAATTATCAGGTGTTTGCCAGCTGCCATTGGAGCTCGTCTGCCAGCATCTGATTGGTTGATCCTTTCGCCACAGGCTGCCAGACGCCCTGCCCCCAGCCGCCTGGAATCCACCTAACAGCACAGGTCTGGCAAGTTGTGGTGGCTTTGGGCCGCAGTCTCCTGACGGGCAAAGTGAATACACTGTCACTGCTCACCTCAAAGGTTGCGGGCCAGATCATGGAAGCTAAGGCTTGGTAGGGTTAGCTGGCCTTCATTACCAGCGTTCCTCATTTAGAGATGGAGTAGCTGCTGTGAGTGATCTGCTCGCTCCCTCCAGCTGCCAACTCCTGGTCTTTCTTTCAGGCCCGCAGACCCTGCTATTGAGCCACTCTGAATGTTGCCCATGGCCATGGTGACCCGCCCCAGGACGACTGTGACTGCCTGAAGTTGAAGAAAATTTGTCCCTTGCATTCAAAGGCTCCAGGAGAAAAGGGCTGCAGGATCCACACACGTTCCACCCTAAACCCACGTGGAAAGCCCACCCTGAGTGGCCGCTGTGGCCTGTCACCGTCCCAACATGAAGTTGGCCTAGACGAAAGGGCCCAAAGGTGCTCAGGTCTTTTAGTCCCAGTGGCTCCTGTTTTCAGGCCCACTCAATTCCTTCAATATCAGGGAAGAACTGCAGATTGTGGTTGCTTCTCTAACACTTGGTTGTGTATGTGGTGCTGGGGTTCGAACCCAGGTCCTCACACGTGCCAAGCAAGTGCCACACCGCTGAACAACCACTCCAGCCCCATCCCTTGTATTTTTTTGGTCCTGGGATTGAGTCCAGAGGTGCTTAACCACTGAGCCACACCCACCAGTCCTTTTTATTTTCTATTTTGAGACAGGGGCTCCCCACATTACTTAAGGTCTTGCTAAGTTGCTGAGTCTGGTCTTGAACTTGCAATTCTCCTGTCTCTTGCTGAGTCACTGGGATTGCAGGTGTGCACCACTGCACCTGGCTGATCCGCTTCTTAGTGAGTAATCACATTTCACTTCCTGGTGAAAATAAGAAGTTAGGGCAGAGTGTTCGATAGCCTGGCGCTGACCTGCAGACCGGCTTCAGCAGCAGTGTCCTATGAGTGACAGAACAAGGCGAAGGTATCAGAGGAACATGACGTGGAAGGTGCTTAGGATTGTCATAGGGCTGACGGCTGTGTCAATCATTTTTTCATTCTTGTATACCAGCCGTTTCATCACACAGAAATACCCACGAGTGGGAAAAATCTCAAATGCTTCAGTCCTCTCTGAAGTCTGTGACCTGATTGTGACAGGAAAAAAGAAATTCTTGAGTGAAACGATACCAGTGATGCCATTGAGAAATACAAGTTGCCAACAATATTTGACACAAAACCACTACATAATGGAACCCCTGTCCAAAGAAGAAGCCAGGTTCCCTTTGGCATATGCCATAGTGGTTCACAAGGACTTTGGTACCTTCGAAAGGCTCTTCAGGTCAATTTATGCTCCGCAAAATGTCTACTGTGTCCACATAGATGAGAAGTCCCCAGCTGCTTTCAAGGACACAATGGGAAAGCTACTGAGCTGCTTCCCCAATGCCTTTGTGGCCTCTAAGGGAGAGTCTGTGGTCTATGCAGGGATTTCCAGGCTCCAGGCTGATCTGAACTGCATGAAGGACCTGGTGGCCTCCCAGGTCCCCTGGAAGTACGTCCTCAACACCTGTGGGCAAGATTTCCCCCTGAAAACCAACAGGGAAATAATTGAGTACCTGAAGGGATTTAAAGGGAAGAACATTACTCCAGGGGTGCTGCCTCCTCCCCATATCATCAGAAGGACCAAATATGTGCACCTGGAGCAGAGGTGGCAATTGTTTTCCTTCATGCTAGGGACTTGGTGGAGAAAAGCACCTCCCCCACATGGCCTGACTATTTTCTTTGGCACTGCCTATGTGGCCCTTACAAGGGAATTTGTTAATTTTGTTCTTAAAGACCAGAGGGCCATTGATTTACTGGAGTGGTCAAAGGACACTTACTCTCCTGATGAACACTTCTGGGTGACACTAAACCAGATTCCAGGTATGTGAAACTTAATTTCTTTTCTTGATAAATTCAGCATCATTTTTGGGGGGGCAGCGGGGCAGGTAGGCCTCACACTTGTGTGTGTGTGTGTGTACTTGTGGTTTTCTGTTGGGTTTTTTTTTTTTAAGAGAGAGAGGGAAAGAGGGAAAAAGAGAATAACCAATGTTATTTATTTTTTGTCTGGCCTTTGTTTCTCCAACACTTAGTTGTGTATATGGTGCTGGGGTTTGAACCTGAGTCCTCCCGCGTGCCAGGAACCACTGAGCCACAACTCCAGCCCCCACATGTGTGTGTTTTGCTCACTGAAAATGTCTTTGTGCATCACCGATAATTCCAGATTGTTTTGGACATCCTGGAGATTTTTTTCGAGTGCTGATTTCGATGAAGTAATATAAAATAAATTACACTTTTCACATATCACCAACTGTACTGCTTGCTTAGAGAACATGCTTTTAAATTTCTCCTGGTATTCCATGTCTCAAATCTTTGACATGATACCCAAAGCTGTTTTTTTTTCCTTTTCTTTCTTTCTTTTTAACTGGGGTTTGAAAATGTAGGAGTGTCGACGAGTGGATACAAAAACTTTGGTACATATATACAATGGAATACTACACAGCCATTAGAGAAGACGATATTATGGCTTTTGATATCAAATGGATGGAGATGGAAAGAATTATGCTTAGTGAAGTATCCCAATCTCAGAGACTCCAGGGCCGAATGGTTTCTCTGATCTGTGGATGCTAGAATATATGGGGAAGCAGTAGGGTAGACGGCTAACCTAACAATACTTCAAATTGAATGACTCTCAGAGTAATAGGGGGATGGCTCCCTAGGATACTTGGAGGTGTACCGAGGGGGATGGGGAGGGGGGAGGGTGTATGAAGCACTCATAGGAAACTGGAGAGTGGGAATATGGGGGAACTGTCCCAGAAGCCGATGTCATTCCTCCACGAGATACCCATTTAACGCATAGTTCTTCTGGGGGAAACTGCAACAGGTGAAACCCAAGGTTGTCATCCAAGTTTTGGCATTACCCCTGGATAACAAAGTATATATACATTGATTACTGTTGGTTTGATAATGTTTCCCCCTCAATTGTATCTTTATATACTTCTAATAAAAAGAAAAGAAAAGAAAAGAAAATGTAGGAGTGAAACCCAGGGCCTCGTGAGTTCTAGGCAAGTGTTCTACCACTGAGTCACATCCCCAGCCCTCCAAAACTGTTTTTGTAAGTGATGGTAGTGCATTGTTTAGGAGATCAACCTCTTTGGTATGGGTTACTCAGTATGGTCTCATTTTGTGCAAATTTAAATTATTTGAGTTTGAAAAGTTTGAGATCTGAAAATGTCCACAAAAATCTCTACAAGAACAACTGGAAATAATGCAAATCTCTCTGAAAAGAAAAAAGAGGAAAAAAACCCTCAAAATACCATTTAGAATTTTAAGAATTCAGGGTGTAGCTCAGTAAAACAGTGTTTTCCTAGTAGGAGGAAAGCCCTGGGTCCTTCCCAAGCACCACATGAATAAATAAATAAATAAATATTTCAAGACTTCAGAACCTTCAGCCTGGTAAATGGTCTGCTACGTGCGGGCTGTGTCCCCATGGTGACCTCACTTTGCTTGGCCAATAGAAACCCTCTGACACCAGCTGGCAAAAATCTTTAAGGCTTCGCCCATCATGTAAAATTTGAAAACCCTGTACTAGTTATAGATGGTCAGAAAAAAATTTTCTTTTTAAAGAAAGAGAGAAAGAGAGAATCAATTTTATTTATTTTTTCATTTGGCCTTTGTTTCTCCGACACTTCGTTGTGTACTTGGTGCTGGGGTTTGAACCTGGGTCCTTGTGCATGCCAGGCAAGCACTCCACTTGCTGAGCCAGCCACTACTCCAGCCCCTGGACAAGAAATTTTTAAATATTTTTTTCCTATTATAAAATTCAATATTGTTGAAAAAAAGTGGGAAATATAGAAAAAAGTAAACAATAAAGTAAAAACCAACACATTATGCAAACTTAGAAGTAATTGCTGTTGGGGCTGGAGCCCTGGCTCAGCAAGGACGCAGGTTCCAACCCCAGCACCAGCAGGTTCCAACCCCAGCACCATGTACACAACGAAGTGTCGGAGCAATGAAAGCCACATGAAAAACTAAATAAAATTTATTCTCTCTCTCTCACTGTCCCTCTCTCTTAAAAAAAAAAAGTAATTTCTGTTAACATTTTTGCTTTACTTATCTGTTCTGTTCATTGACTAAGGGAGTTTGGTGATGGTGATTGGTGTTATAACTTTATTTCCTGTTATTTTCACTTAGCAATATATCATAACAATATTCCTGTGTTATTGAAAAAAATGAAATGACTGCCTTCTCTTCCATAGTATGGATGCACTGTAATTGGCTTACCAGCATTTGAGCGTTCCAGTCTGGTTGCACTTGAGAAAACATTATTGTAGGCAGTGCTAAAAAGCATCAAAAGTAAACATCTTTTCATGTAAAGCTTTACCACATTTTAATATTATTTCCTTTGGAATCCAAACCTACCTGATAGAAAGATAGGAACATTTTAAGTTCTTCATAAGTGATGCTGGTTTGGTGGATGTCGGGTTCTTGTCCTCTTGGAGTCGAAGAACGAAACCGAGGGACACCAAGGGACATGGAGGCAAGCGTAGTAGACAGACTTTGTTTTATAGAAAGCAAAGCATAGGAAAAAGAGCAAACTTCCCCCAGAGTGGGAGAAGGGGACGGAGCTGAACAGGCAGCTAGGTTTGCCCTTTTTATAGGAAGTTCACCCTTCAATTGGTCATCCTCTCCCTTCCCCCAAACCTAATGAGAAATTCTGGTTGGGTCCAGCCTTGGGTTTGCCTCAGGCATCAATAGAAAGAATGTGTCAGCTTGCTTAGGAGCAGGGAAAGGGAGTGTTTGCATTTGAAACCACCTTGCCAGACCCTTCTCCTGAGCAGTGGGGAATGTCAAATTGATCTTTTTTTTAACAATTTAACAATTTTTATTTAGTTTTTTTAATTTTTAATTTTTTTTTTTTTAAAGAGAGAAGGACAGTGAGAGAGAGAAGGAGAGACAGAGAGAATCAATTTTTATTGAGTTTTCCACGTGGCTTTTGTTGTTCTGACACTTGGTTATGTGCATGGGTGCTGGGGTTTGAACCCGTGTACTTGCGCGTGCAAGTGCCATAACTGCCGAGCCACCGCACCAGCGCTTTTATTTAGTTTTTTTTTTTTTAAGAGAGAGGGACAGTGAGAGACAGAGAAAGAGAGAAACGACTTTTTTTTTCACATGGCCTTCGTTGCTCCGACACTTTGTTGTGTACGTGGTGCTGGGGTTTGAACCCGGGTCCTCGTGCTTGCCAGGCAAGTGCCAAAACCGCTGAGCCACCGCTCCAGCCCCTTATTTAGTTTTTCATGTGGACTTCGTTGCTCCAAGACTTCTTTGTGTACGTGTTGCTGGGGTCTGGGATTCAAACTTGCACACGCCAAGCAAGCGCTGTAACCGGCAAGCCACCGCTCCAGCCCCTCAAATTGATCTTAAAGGGAAAAAAACCTCGGTTTTCCCTTGATTGACTAACTACTAACTACTCTGACTGCCTAACCTTTTCTGTCTCATAAGTACAGCTAAACGGCTTTCTAAAATATGCTAATTTTGCTAGCGTACAAAATGGCCTATTGCGTCACCTCTCTAACGGTGGTGCTCTGATGTATTTCTTTTGAGAGCTGCTTGAACTAGAGAGAGAACTGCACTCCTGTTTGCATTTAGAATCACTGAGGGTGACTGCGTTTTAAGTGTGCATTAGCCATTTTTGCTGGGGTTTGTGGATTGCCTGGTTTCTGCGCGGTGGGCACAGGATTGAAATGCTCTGTTGTGTATGATGGAGAAAAGAAGTTGGGTCAGCTGCTAGGAGAAAGCATCAGGGCACTGAGAGAAAAGAATAGTGGTTCCTGGGAAAAGTTGGGAAGACCTGAGATCAACTGAGTGGGCGTAAGGAAATTGTGAAATAATTAGGGAATTGCCAAGGGAAAAGCAGCTTTGCACGGGTTCAGTCCTGAATCTTCACAGTGGTTTCCCTGTAAGGAAAGAGATGAAAACGAAGGAAATAGAGAGGAGAGCTCAATAGTAACACGAGTTTATTCAGGAGAAACCTGCAGAGCGGAGGCCCAGTGGAGGCTGGGACCCACCTGCAGCTTCCAGCCTGGGTAGATACAGATGAAATGAAGGGGGAGGGGGCCAAGGTGCGAGTTTTCTGGTTAAACGGGGTTTTGCAGTAGGGTGGGGGTTAAACTTAGTTTTTCAGTAGGGTGGAGATCCTCTGATAAGGGCCCTAGGCTGTAGGTTCCAATGAGGGCTGAAGTCTGTAGTTTTGGAAACAGTGAGAGGGGGTTTGCTGCTGAGTGGCGCTGGTAATTTCCATTTCCATCATTCCAAACTCTAAGGGGATATAATGAGTTGGGTCGATGATATCAAATTTTTATCCATCTAGTAGGTAAACAGACATAAGTAATAATTCTGCCTAGGAAGAAGATTCCTTGCTTATAATTGAAGCAGCCAGAGGGTGACAGGAGGTAACTTGCTTTAGCTGCAGGGGGGGTCTTGTAGGGAAATTTTAACAGGAGCAAGGTGGGTGGTCACAGTGGGCTTGGAGATGTCCCACACTGTAGCTGACACCTCAGGGAGGAGAGCTGACAGGGGTATTAAAGGGGAAGGACCTGGCATAAGAGGAGAAAGGAATGTGGGGAGCTAAGGTGGATATTAAAACAAATGGAGGCTTTGAATTTGGTTAGGGTGTTCCTGCCAAAACACAACTTGGCCATCTCATGTGAGTGGGGCCTTCCATCCAGGCAGCCAAAACCAAAAGGTTTTAGCCTAGGCTTTCAGTCTGGGGTGGTGGGATCCCATTCTCCAAGGTCCCCATTTTCTATCTCCTTACAGATAATCTATCTCCTGCCTCAGTTTTCTTCTGAAGAGGTCCTTTACCGCTGTTGGGGTAAAAGGACAATGACCATTCTGGCTTCTTCCTTCCCCTTATCAGAGGATCCCCACTGATACATACAAACAGGACATTAGATGGCTTTATTCCTTGTTGGTAAAAGTTATTAGAATCAAGTGAAGCTTTTTATTTAGTACAGTGTCAGATGAGGGACATGAACCACCAGGCCCATTCAGTTTCTATTTATTTATTTATTTATTTATATCCCAGGGATTGAACCCAGAGGTGCTTAAACACTCCACTTGAGTTTCTTTTTGTCTTTCAAGTCCTTTTAAGAGTTGGTGAGGGGCTGGAGTGGTGGCTCAGCAGTTACGGCGCTTGCCTGGCATCGCAAGGATGCGGGTTTGAACCCCAGCACACCATGTACACAAGTACACAATGAAGTGTTGGAGCAACAAAAGCCACATGAAAAACTGAATAAAATTGATTGTGTGTGTGTGTGTGTGTGTGTGTGTGTGTGTGTCCCTCTCTCTTAAAAAAAGAAAGAATTGGTGATTTGCAGCTGGGCACAGTAGCACATGCCCCAATTCCCAGCTAAACAGGAAGCTGAGGAGGACGATTGCAAGTTCAAGACTGGCCTGGGCAACTTAGTGACAATCTTTCTCCCAAAGCATGTTTGTTTGTTTTTAAGAGAGAGAGAGAGAGAGAGAGAATGTGTTACTGAAACCTCAGTCCAGGTTATTGCTTTGCTAGCAAAGGAGAAACAAAGGGGATTCTTGTTCCAGAGGCTGTGATTCTGCCCATCAGGGGGAACAGGGGCTTTTTAAAAGCTACATTCCATGCATCCTCTGTCCAGAATCCTCCTACACTTGTTAATTTGGTAGATGGTCATTTCTGAGGTCTTCTAGTGTCCTCCCCAAAGTCTGAATTGTTTTGTTCCTGGATGAGTGTGAGCTCAAGGACAGAGAACTCTGCCCAGGATGGGGAACAAAGGCAATCCTGTTTCCCTGAGATTAGAGAGGGGGAGAGATTCATTTTAAAAACAAGTCCCACTGACAGAGCAGCAAGGGCCATATTCAAAGCACAAAGTGGACCCCTGATACACTTCCCCACTGTCAGTTTCCACATTCTGTTTCTATGGGAAATGGGTGATGACATCTCCATGCTTCTTCCCGCTGAGCCCAGGCAAAGTTGGGGAAAGTGATCAGAAATCCTTGTTCTCTAGCAGGTGAGGCATGAACAATTAAGGGTATTCAGCATCAGGGCAGTCTAGAGGTCCATGGTGGTGGTTGGCAGGTGGCGGCCGGCAGGTGACCGGACAAGGCATACATAAGACAGAGATCATGCTAAGATGATAATAAACAAGATTTGTTTGTAAACAATTAGCACAAAAGCAATCAGTATTTCAGGCAGTTTATGAAACCATGAAGACAGGAACTCATGCCAGTGGTAAATAGATCAAGTTTATCTATGTTGGAGGTTAGGAAGATTTGTAGGTCTGTGAGATTGGGCTTAAATTAACTCAGGACAAACTTGAGACTCTAGTGTTCTTTCTGATCATTATTATCAGACACTCCCACACAAGAACTCTTGTTTTATAGCCTCCAGTTTTACTTAGTTTTGAAAGGGCCCACATAAGTATATGTCTCAAATTATACTGAATGAGCCACTGTCTCTTCTAAATGTCCATGTAGGACTGTGATTTGGACTCCTGCCAGGTGTTTAAGAGCAAGTTGGTCAAAATTGACTTTTTCCTACCTACTGTTAGAGTCAGCTGAGATTCCTTAGAGATCACTCTTGGGAACATGAGAACCTCTTGACTCCTTTAGCCTTCCAGTTGTGCCATCTGCCAGGATGGGTCAGGGTCTTGCTGACCACATGTGGCTTCTCTTGGAAGCATCAAGGACATTGCCCTTTCCAATGACCCTTATATCCTCTCTGTCCTGTAGCTGATGACTTATTATCTCAGGTTGGACTATTAAGAGGAGTACTTCTGAGCTGGTGCAGTGGCTCAGCTGTTTCGGCACCTGCCTGGTGTACATGAGGACACGGATTCAAACCCCAGCACCATGTACACAACAAAGTGTCAGAGCAACAAAAGCCACATAAGAAGCTAAATGAAATTGATTCTCTCTTTCTCTCACTGTCCCTCTCTCTTAAATAAATAAATAAATAAATAAAGAGGAGTACTTCTGTAACACTAACAGGCAACGTTACAAGGCTTATAAGGAAAATACAAAAACCCGGATGTAAAAACCAGTTAAGAAAGCAGGAAAGCATGCGGGACACCCTGCCTTGCACAACAAGAAAACCTCCCCAACTCCAGGAAGGCAATTATTTTGAGATCACAGTAATCTTTACCACAAAAATCTATCCTTAGAACAGAACTTTAAATGAACTTAAGTCTAGCCTATTTTGGAGCCAGTCTTACATGGAGTAAGGTGAAAAGTAGAGCTTTATCTCAATAAGGTGGGGCTCTTGACAAATAAAACATTACATCTAAAACAGCACAACAATACTTGGAAACATGAATCAAACAAAAGCTAAGAGTCTTTAAATTTCTTTTGTGGAAAAGTGGCAAACTGCTTCCTGTTTCACAATATCAACCTTTAAGCAGATAAGGCTGTTCTTATTATCTTTAAAGAGACATTAAAGGCCTGGAGTGGTGCTTCAGCAGTTGGAGGGCTTACCTGGCCTGAGTGAGGACCCAGGTTCGAACCCCAGTACCACATGCACAACTAAGTGTCAGATAAGCAAAGACCAGATGAAAAAAGAAACAAAACTGATTCTTTCTCTCTTTCTCACTCTCTCTTAAAAAAAAAAATTTAAATTCCCATTCCAGTGTAAAGAGTAACACAAAATTCTGTATCTTATTGATAACCCACTGCCTTTATTCAGGCACAGAACATTAAATGACATAAATAAAATCCCAATCCAAGCCACATGAAAAACTAAATAAAAATTGATTCTTTCTCTGTCTCTCACTGTCCCTCTCTCTCTTAAAGAAGAAGAAGAAGAAGAAGAAGAAGAAGAAGAAGAAGAAGAAGAAGAAGAAGCAGCAGCTAGTAATGGTAGCATCACAACCACACAGATGCCCTTACATTAACTAGGTTTAACTTTTGCAGTAAAACTCAAAATCCATATGTAATTACAGGTTTGCAGAGTTTAGCAGTACTGTCACAAATCAAAAGATAACTTTAAGTCTCACAGACGTTTAGGAAACCATATTAATGATCATTAATATACTTAGTCAAAGCAAACAGATATAAGACAGGTCTTCAAATGGCAGAGAGCACTTGCTGTTTTATTTTTTTGTTTTTTGTTTTTTTTTAAGAGAGAGGGACAATGAGAGAGACAGAGAAAGAGAGAAACAACTTTATTGAGTTTTTCACATGGCCTTAGTTGCTCCAACATTAGTTGTGTACGTAGTGTTGGGGTTTGAACCCGGGTCCTCGTGCTTGCCAGGCAAGCGCCTAAACCACTGAGCCACCGCTCCAGCCCCCACTTGTTGTTTATCTTGCCAGTAAACCTACATAAACTTTCATCTTACAAACTTTTACATAACACTTGGAGAAGACTCATCCCCACATAGTTCTCAGATGCGCGCATGTAAAGTGTCAACTATATTGCTTTAACTGAAAATGAGAATTCTTTTAATTTACCCAGTTACAAAAATCATCATTTAAAAGACTTTAAAACAGGTACAGACCCTAATTCCTTTAAAACTTAGTTTCCATAAGTAATAAAACCTAATAGACACAAAAATGATCTTAATGGATAAGAGAAGATTAATGTTTTAAAGAGTCCTTGTTTCTAAACACAGAGAATTAACATATTAAAAGCTAACCTTAGGGGAAAAAAACCCTTGAATAAACTTTCTGACCGTGCTGAGTACAGCCAACTTACTAATCACACGCATAAACTTTTTGAGATTTACCTCCCACAAACTTTTTGCAACGTACTTAGGCATTCTACAACTTGTCTACATCCTTAGTTTTGTTCACTCTTTTCATCCTGGGGTTTAGCACAAGAATATTACTTTACCATACAAAATACTTTCTCATCCAGAAACATTTCTTTTACCTTCTAAATTTTCTGTACTAAAATATATTTCCATGTTTATAACTTTCTTTTATATTTCCTGGTTTCAGACCCTTCCTTAAATTCATATTCTGAAACAATCCTTACGATTACACAACAAATTTCATCGCGGGAGAGTGTGGGACGATCTGGCCTATGCAAAAACTGTGCCTTCATCATCTTTTTCTCCCAGGTTGCATTCAAGGGGTTAGAGCACAGGATATTTTTGAGCCTGATCTGTCTCCCTTATATTCACAATGCCAAAGTTAGTGAGTTCTACACTGTCATTTGCTTCCAGAGACTCCTTTGGGGGTCCAGACTGCTAACAAACCACAGGTTCATTGTAGCTTGTTCTCTCTCTTTTTTCTTTTCTTTTCTGGGTGCAGTGGTTTATCCAGCCAGTCTCTCCATGCATATAGTTTGATGGAATAACTTTCATAGCAAGAATTGTTGTATTCCAGTGACAGATATGCACTGGCCAAATGGGGTCTCCTCTCAGATCTTAAAAAAGGGAGAACATTCCCATTCCCCAGTCATGAACTAACAGTGCTGGAACCTACTGCCAGATCCTTTGCAGCTAGCAGCCTCCATCTACCCCCTGCACCCGCCCCATACTCAAAAGGGGCTGGAAGGCAGGGCACAGGCCAGGTTCTGTGCCCATTTTTCTACAGCCCTGGAAGCTCTCCTGGTATCCGCCCCTCCTCCCCCTGCCCCAAGCCCAGGGCTGGTGTCCCTGACCCACATGGACAGGAGCTGCAGCTGCCTGAGGCCAGGCTGAGAAACACTGCCAGCAAAGGGTTAAAAGATTTAAACTTTTAAAAGTTTAAAAAATTAAGTTCTTGGGGCTGGAGCAGTGGCTCAGTGATTACGGTGCTTGCCCGGCATGCACAAGTTCACGGGTTTGAACCCCAGCAACCCATGTACACAACTAAGTGTCTGAGCAACGAAGGCCATGTGAAAAACTCAATAAAATTTGATTCTCTCTGTCTGTCTGTCTGTCTCTCTCTCTCTTGCTCACTGTCCTTCTCTCTTTATCAAAAGAAAGAAAGAAAGAAAGAAAGAAAGAAAGAAAGAATTAATTCAAGTTCTGGTTTCCTATTCTTCTTGTTCACCAAAGGCGGTGCCTTTGTGCATCCTCAGCTGAGATGCTGAGCGTTCAGTCTCTTTATCATGCAGCTGCATAACCGCCTGTACATGCAGAATCTCCTCCACATACTCCACCTTGACACCAATTCCAAAACTGTATAATCACCCAGAAAAGCCATTCAAAGACCACATTGTGTCAGTAACACATCTTTGTCTGAGACAGGCTTGTACCTATAGGTGGCCCATTCAGCCAGATCAAGGGAGCATGGCCAATGTCTTAAAAGGCCAGTAACAGATATGAAACAAGAAATAGAGACAGCTAGAGAGGATCCCCAAAACTATGGCCAACAGATGGGAGCCTTTAAAATAGTCCAGCAAAGGTCTTTCCCAAGAGCAACACAGCATTACCCATGTCTTAAAAGGGGCAATAGCAGATACAAACAAAACTCAGACACACAACCGAAGGGAATTCCCGAATCCAAGGCCAACAAACAGGTGAGAACCTAGAGTAGACCAGCAGAAATAAATATCCCCAGTTCTGGAGTCCTGCTTAACCATGACTCCTACACCAGTGGCACCACAGATGTCCCCATAAGCAGGAACCAGACGTTCCCACAAAGAGGAACCAGATAGGTGGAGTTAAGGGTCTTGGCTCGCACAGCACACTGAGGGACTTACCAGATGGCCAAGGGTGTTGCGACTTTGCTGAGTTCAGTTTCCTTCTTCTCAAAGTAGATCAAGATGAAGCAATCCACTCGGTTCAGGGAGAGAAGGTGGGAGTTCCCCGAAGCAAAGGGGCTTCAGCAGTCGCTGGGACAGTCCCTAGGCCTCTTCCTTTATTCATAGGCATAGCTCCTCTGGTTCCACCTGAGGCAAACTCACCTATCTGCTAACCCTCTTGCAGTTGGTTCTCAATAAGTTCACCTTAAATTCCCAGTGTGGAAGTGGGTTTGTATGCCCAAGAAAGCTGAAGCAGGGCTGGAGTGGTTGCTCAGTGGTTATGGCACTTGCCTGGCATGCACAAGGACGTGGATTCATACCCCAGCACCACCTACACAACGAAGTGTCGGAGCAACAAAAGCCACATGAAAACCTAAAAAAATCTCTCTCTCTCTCTCTCTTCGAAAAAAAAAAAAAAAGCTGAAGCAGGAGGCTACTCTTAGGTCCCATCGGGGGGCCAAATTTGTTACCAAAAGCTCAATCCTTGTCCCCAAAGCCAATCCAATAATGAGGACACAGTTTCGAGAAAAAGGAAAAAGGTTTATTGCTTTGCTAGCAAAGGAGAAACACAGGGACTCCTGTCCCAGAGGCTGTGATTCTGCTCATCAGGGGGAACAGGGGAATTTTAAAGGCTACGTTCCATGTGTTCTAGGTCTAGAGTTGCCATTCACTTGCTAATTTGATAGACAGTCACTTCTGAGGTCTTCCAGTGTCCTCTTCAAAGTCTGAATTACTTTGTTGCTGGATGGGTGTGTGCTCAAGGACAGAGAACTCTGCCCAGGATGGGGAACAAAGGTATCCAGTTTCCCCTGAGATTAGGGAGGTGGAGAGATTATCAAGGCTGAAGGAGAGAGGAAGAGAAAGAAACATGCCAATTGAAAAATAAATCCAAATGGCAGAGTAGCAAGGGCCATATTCAAAACATAAAGTGGACTGCTGTTACCATGGTACCAAAACCAGAAAACAAACAAACAAAAAAACCCAAAAAACAAAACAACAACAAAGAAACACTCCCTTTCTGGAAACGACATCCCCTGAGTAGGTAAATTGGAAAGTAGTCCCAAGAAAAGAGAATAATTCCTGAGCCCTGTATAGGAAGATCTTGATGGAGATCCAGGCCAATAATCTCTCTGAGTTGTTTCTTCTTGTCCCATTTTTGGAGCTGCTAAATGGGTGTTGTCACACCTGGACACAGCAGTTTGAGGAATGTGACTCCCCACTGGAACCTGGGGACAAAGACTATTTTCTTTTGAAGGCAAAAAGACCTTTGCACTTTCACATTCCACCTTGTATTGTTCTACTCTTAATCACTGCTTTAAACAGCCTTTACCTTAAAGAGGCCTAGATTGCTCCTGTGCAATGCTTCTGGGCAATTGTATCCTCCTGGGAACGTGGAGAACTCCACAGAGACCAACCTACTGGAAAACTACTGGAGGGAGGAAATGCAGTCTTCCTCTCTCACCTCTCTTTAATCCTGGGCAGAATTATCATCCAAAGCCTGGTATACTTAAGTGTCACATTCCCCCAACTTAGCACAGTGCCTAGCATAAAGGAAGAACGAAATGTTGAATATATAAATGAATTATTTGCTTGTGGCATGGTAGATTTCTGTTTCTAAAGGTTTTTAAAGAGCATGTTTGTATGTTTTTTAAGATGTGATATATTTACAGGGGTCTGTGAATACTAATCTGTCTTGTTAAATCATTAGTATCCATATTTATCTTAGAACAATTTCCTTCCTTCCTCCCTTATTTTTTTTTTAAGAGAGAGGGACTATGAGAGAGAGAGAGAGAGAGAGAGAGAGAATCAATTTGATTTAGTTTTTCACATGGCTGTCGTTGCTCTGACACTTAGTTGTACGTGTGGGTGCTGGGGTTTGAACCCGTGTACTCGCATTCGACAGGCAAGCGTGGTGACCACTGAGCCACCGCTCCAGCCCACTAGTCTCTAACTTAATGGATTATGTTATGTTCCTCAATCCCCTTCAGGCAAGGGGAAATATTTCTGGATCTGATAAGATGTTGGCATTGTTTGAACTTTCAAATGTTCTTTATTAGTCACTCTCAAAATATTCTTGTGAGGTGTGAACTTCATTTGGTAATAAGAAGAACTGAAAATGAAGCTTTGGACCATGCAGAAAAGAGATAGAGTAGTACTGCAACTCAATGAGAACCCATTCTTCTGATATTAAAGACAGATTCACTAAGTAAATTCAGGTTTTGCCAAAATAAAGCACCCCCTCTTTTTTTTTTTTTTTTTAACTGGGGCCTTTGGACAGTTGTCACTTATAATGAAGATCTCTCTCCACCTGGTGATACATGGGCCAAATAGCAGACAACAGTCAGTTCCTCATAGATTGTGGTCTTGAGGAAGAAATGGGGAAACTGCAATCCTAGGACCTGGGGACCCTATGTCAGGGGGAGTCCTTCCGTTGCACTCTGTTCTGAGGGAACCATATGTTGAAATTGGAAGAACGGAGGCTGTATTTTTTCATGATATTATTCTTCGTGATCAGAAGCTCAGCATCTCCCTTGGAGCACAGCTCTACCTGTAACAGTGATCTTTCAGTCCTATAACTCCAAAACCACCTGTGAGGAATTAAGAGAAGGAAGGAAATGGGGCATGGTGGTGCTCATCCGTAATCCCAGAGACTTGGGAGACTGAGTCCAGGAGCATCACAAGTTCGAGATCAGTTTCAGCAACTTAACAAGACCCTGTCTCAAAAGAAAAAATAAAAAGGGGTTTCGGATGCAGCTCAGTGGTTAAAGGACCCTGGATTCAATCCCCAATACAAAAAAAGAAAAAGAAAAAGGAGGGGCTAGAGCTGTGGCTCAGTGGTTGGAGTGCTTGCCTGGCATGCTGGGGGACCCAGGTTCAAACTCCAGCACCACATACCCAACTAAGTGACAGAGAAACAAAGGCCAGATGAAAAACTAAAGTTGCTTCTCTCTCTCTCTAAAAAATAAAGAAAGAAAAAGAGGGGTTGGTGTGGTGGCTCAGGGGATACAGCACTTGCCTGGCATGTGCAAGGACATGAGTTCAAACCCTAGCACCACGTATAGAGAGAAGTGTTGGAACAATAAAAGTCACATGAAAAATTAAATAAAATGTATTCTTTCTGTCTCTCTCACTGTCCCTCTCTCTAAAAAAAGAGAAAAGAAAAGAAAACAAAAGAAAGAGGAAAAGAAAAGAGAGAGAGAGGGAAGGAAAGAGCAGAAATCTGTAAGAGGGGGCAATCAAGTTTATACTGGGGATGGGTGCTTACACTCCCCATAATACCCAACCTGTGAAACATGCTCACATCAAACTTGAGAATAACTTCCTGCAGCAGAGAAAAACTACACTGTAAAAGTACCTGAGGTTCTTGAGTTTAGACTCCTCCCTTAGCACTTGGCATTTAAAGCCTCAGAATGCCAGGCACCTTTTTATGTGCAGTTAAAAAGTGCCTTGGGGACACAGAATCTAATTCGCACTGCAGTGCCCTTTGCCGTTCAGCCCTGACCTCCACCATGCATTGCCTCAACGATACTTAATTGAGCTTGAAAAGGCCAGCTTTCTCGTCCACTTCCTCCTTAGCCTGTTTGCAGCTATTCTAATTTCAACAGTGCTACCTGCAGCAGGTTCTCCCCACACCTTTTCCTTGCTCTTGGCTTTCCCTCAAGGTCTGAAATTAGCTTTGACATCTCTGGACAGAACTGAGCTGGGTGTTATAAGTTTATTACCTCCAGAATCTTCCCAACAAACACCTCCAGGAGACTGATTCTTGTCTTGACTTCAGAATTGAAAAACCCAGAGACTCTGGGGCCAGGGATGTGGCTCACTGGTAGAGCACTTGAATGGCATGCACCAGGGTTCAATCCCCAGTACTTAAAAAAAAAAAAAAAAAAAAAACCAGACTCAGACCCAAGGTTATGGATAACCACCTCCCCAGCAAGCCAAAGTTGGGAATGGGGGATCTTTGATTAACTATAGAGTCTCCTCCTGCCTTTGAGGTCCTTGGGGGTTGTTTTCTCAAATTCAGCCAAGAGGAAACTGAGAGGTATGAGATCAGATGATCCCTTCCAGAGCTCCAAGCCTGTCCAGAGTGGCCTTTTTTCATCCAGAGACTTTCTGACACGTAGCCCAGCGATATCTTTAGCCAAGGTTCCTGGCTATTTTAAATCCCTGTAGCTTCAGGTCGTGTCCCGTAGTTTACATCCATGAGGGTAAATCAGGGTACTGAATTTAACAGCCATAAATTCGTTCGTAGAGAAAGAGGAGAGAGGAGGGCAGGGAAACAGCTGGGGTAATTAAAAAATCAAAATGTCAACACACTTGAGATTTTAAAAATCAATTTAATCCAAGCTATCCTCTAGCTGGGAGGACACCGGGCTTCCCAGACACTGAGAACAGTTCTGGACACAGAGAGGATGTCATGATAAGGTGAATATGAGAAAACTACCTTGGGCATCCTATGGTCCAGGAATAAGTAAGACGTGGAAGACAAAATGAAGTCTTCTTCTGAAAGCAGTGACTGCCATTATCTTAGTGCAATAAAAAATGGTTTGTGTCCTGGAAGGAGAGCTTATGAGAATGCCTTATAGAGACACCGGCAAGTGCAGACTGACCTCTGGGATATAAACTTACATTCTGCAGTGACCAACCCACAGGCTTATACTGGTTCCCAATTTCTTCAGAACTCTCTACTCTGCCTGATGGCTGCCTCCAACTTAGAATTTGGGGTATGAATTTTGATGTAGTATTCAAGCCAAGATGAGCCATCTCTGTTCTTTTGGGTCACTCTTTGCCATCCCCTCCTGTTCTTTAAACCAAATGCAAGATGATAGAGCCCATTTAGAAGAAAGATTAGTGGTAGATTACAAAAGAGCATCAGGAAAGACGGAGGATAAGGAGAACAAGCATCTCCCAAGTGACCAGCAAGAGAAAAAGCATCAGATGGCACCAAGCAGACAAAAAAGAAAACAGGAAACAGGTTCACACAAATTTTTGTTTGTTGTTTGTTTTGGTACCAAGGATTGAATCCAGGTACGCTCTACCACTGAGCCACATCCCCAGCCCTTTTTATTTTTTATTTTGAGACAGGGTCTCACTAAGTTGCTCAGGGCCTAACTTAGTTACTGAGGCTGGCCTTGAACTTGCAATCCTCCTGCCTCAGCCTCCTGAGTTGCTCAGATTACAGTTGAGCATCACCATACCTGGCACATGCATTCTTTTGAAAATGTCTAGCATTGTCAAGATGTTATTTTATTTTATTTTATCTTATTTTTCTAAAGAGAGAGAGCTGAGAAAGAGTGAGAAAGAGAGAATTAACTTTAGTTTTTCATCTGGCCTTTGTTTCTCTGACACTTAGTTGTGTATGTGGTGCTGGGTTTTGAACCCAGGTTCCTGCACATGCCAGGTAAGTGCTCCAACCACTGAGCCACTGCTCCAGCCAAAAGATGTTATTTTAAATAAATGTGAATGTTTCCAGAGCTCAAAATCAAAGAAGCTTTGTAGTTTTTCGGGTGAGGTACAAGAATCTCCACTACAGCAAAGTACTAAATCCAAGCATCCATGGCTCTGAGCTTTAAATTCAAGAAGCAGGCAAATGATTCAAGATATTATTATGCCTGCAGTATCTGGAGGGCTAGAACTGGGCCAGGAAGGAAATGACAGCCAAAATAAACAAAGGGAAAGCTGATGTCATTGTCTGGATAAATTAGGAAAAAGACTAAAAATGATTTGACTCGTTCAGACAGGCACAATTGGGCCCTGACGTCTTCATTTAAGCATCCTGTCTGCCAATTACATGTGATGTGGACAGTGCCTATCTACAGGGATATTAAAAATTAAATACAAATCAGAGACATTTTAGCCATTTCAGAAAAGATCACTTTTGTCTAACAACTGTATCTAAGACAAGGTTCATTCAACTGGATCTTAGACAGGCATGCAAAAGGCAGCTAGGAAAGAGATAGTTGGGTTCGTTGAATCCTGTTTGGGTCATGTAGACAAGATTGCATCCAGCTGAATCATGCTGTAGAATCTGTCTCCTAAAGCAACTGAAGCCTGGGTTCTGGAGAATTCTTCTTAGGTCCTTTCTTGGCATCATTTCCTGTTCTCCTGATGTATGTGAAATCCACTTGGCACCCAACTCTGTAATGTGTTAGCTTTCAGCTGGGAGTGGAGAAAAAGAAAAAAAAGTCACTCCACTCTTAGGTTCAAAAGTAATTGTAGGGGCGGGAGCAGTGGCTCAGCAGCTTTGGCGCTTGCCTGTCATGCATGAGGACGCGAGATCAAACCCAGCACCAGGTACGCAACAAAATGTTGGAGCTGCGAAAGCCACATGAAAAACTAAATAAATTTGATTCTTTGTTTCCCTCTCTCCCATTGTCCCTCTCTTTTCAACAACAACAACAACAAAAGTAATCGTAGGGACTGGAGCAGTAGCTCAGTGGTACAGTGCTTGCCTGGCATGCACAAGGACCAGGGTTTGATCCCCAGCACTACATACACAACTAAGTGGAGGAAAAACAAAAACATGATGAAAAAAATATGTATATATATATATTTTTTTCATATAAAGTAATGATATAGACAATGTTTAATGGAGCCCTAGTATGGCTAGGGCCAATGCTATGCTATAATCTCAAATTTACAAAGCAGTCTATAAACTTGCATCTCCCTGTGTGTTGTGGATGTGTGTGTGGGTGTGTGCACATTGCAGGCAGTGGGGATTGAACCCAGGGACTTGCACATGCTAAACTTGTGTTCCACCCAGCCTCCCCCTGAGTTTTGTTTTGTTTTGTTTTTGCAATACTGGATATTGAGCCCAGGGGGTGCTTCACCACTGAACTGCATCCTCGGACCTTCTTGGTTTTGTTTTATTTTGTTTGTTTTTAATTTTGAGACAGGGTCTCGTTAAGTGTCTCAGGCTGGCCTTGAATTTACCATCTTCCTGCCTCAACCTCTTGAATCACTGGAATTATAGGCCTGAGCCACCACACCCGGCTCCTGTGTACTTTTTTCCCTGTGGTATAAGAGACTGAACCCAAAGGCTGCTTAACCAATGAGTCACATCCCCAACTTTTTATTATTGTTGTTGTTATTTCAGATAGGGTCTTGCTGAGTTACTAAAGCTGTCTTTGAACTCCCCATTCTTCTTAGCCTCCTGAGTTGCTGGGATTATAGATGTATGCCACTGTACCCAGCATCCTGGATTTTTTTTTTTTTTTTTAAGAAAGAAAGGGACAGTGAGAAGAGAGAGAGAGAGAATCAATTTTATTTAGTTCTTCATCTGGTTTTCGTTGCTCTGACACTTTGCTGTGTACGTGGTGCTGGGGTTCGAACCTGAGCCTCGCTCATGTCAGGCAAGCACCGTAACCACTGAGCCACCGCTCCAGCCCCTCCCTGTTTTCTTAATAAAATCAAAATGTGCTGCCTCTGAGCAAGAGGTAAACACAAATCAAGGATACGAAAACATTTGCAAACTATGATTTTATAATTAAGAAGATGTATTGGAAAAAAATAGGTAACATTGTGACTCATCTCTGAGCAATCATTGTCTGGAGTCTCACACTAATGTGACCAGGGAAATGGGAAATGAAAGCATGAGGATAAAATCAATAAATATTGGATGGTTTGCTATGTACGACAATGCTCGGAGCCAGAGACAGATGAGGGAGACACTCTCAGCACTTCACAGCTGGCTACCAAATAATACAGAACTTATCTATGGATTTTGGATGTGCTGTCTAATTGGTGTGGACCCACAAAGGTGGAAGGGAGGGATAGGAGGATTCCAAAGGAAAAGCAATAACTGTGTCATTTTCTGGAAGTACAGGTGTGGGAGTAGGTGTGGGGTGTGTGCGAGAGAGAGAAAGATTGGGTTTCTTGTTTGCTCTTGTACTATTCTGCCTCTTTCCCAGCCTCATCTGTTGTTTCTCACCATGATGAACTCATGTTTATTCTCATGATTGACCTATGGTGGTAAAATAATTCTTATCTTTTATGTATAGGAAATGCTTTTTAAAGTGATTGTAGGGGCTGGAGCGGTGGCCCAGCGGTTTTGGCGCTTGCCTGGCAAGCACAAGGACCCGGGTTCAAACCCCAGCACCACATACACAACTGAGTGTTGGAGCAACTAAGGCCATGCGAAAAAACTAAAATAAAGTTGTTTCTCTCTTTCTCTGTCTCTCTCACTGTCCCTCTCTCTTTAAAAAAAAAAATACAAAAAAAAACATTTAAAAAAAAATAAAGTGATTGTAAATCTGAATTGGGCACTGTGGCAGAGGCCTGTAATCCCAGTGACTCAGGAGGCTGAGACAGGAGGATCTCAAGTTCAAGGCCAGTCTCAGCCACTTAGTGAGACCCTATCTCAAAATCTAAAAAAAAAAAAAATAAAAGAAGAAATAGCATCAGGCCCAGTGGCACATGCCTGTTATTCCAGCAACTCGGGAGACTGAGGCAGGAGGATCGCAAGTTCAAAGCCAGCATCAGCAGTTTAGGGAGGCCCTACATAACTCATAAGACTGATCTGTACGTTACCTAGGCAAGGGTACAATTAACTTGACGTTCACCTACCTTTAGCCTAGTATGTAATTTTTGGTTGATGACAAACTGTTTATCCTTTCAGTATTTGTATGTTTCAGACAAGTTAGCCTTTATTCAACAGAACACCCCAGTGGCTTGGTGTAGTAAGTGAGAAGTGAGGTCAACTTGCTAATTAATATGCCTTTTTAAGGACCTTTCTTAGTAGCAGAGAAAATTAAACCCTGGAAGAAATTTTGCTGAACAGCCCGGGTCAAAGGCGGAGAGAGGAAGGGGGCATGCGTGGAAAAAGATGGGTTAATTTATTTTCAATTTATTTTCAAGCACGATGTTTTTTTATTGACAGAATCTCTCTCCAGGCGGTATTCACATGCTCCCAGCTGTAGCTTTTAACTTGGCAGTGCTGTTTAAGCAAACAAACCCAGTCAGTTGAATGCAATGATTAACAGGAAGTCAGGGAGCTGACACAGTTACCAGCCGTGGGCTGGGACAAGAAGCGAGTTTGAAGTCCTAGAGCGATGACTTGCAGAGAGGCCGCCTCACCCACTAGTGATTTCTCTGTGGGAACAGATAAGGCTTACGGTAACCGGTAACCGAAGCTCCCAGAGGCAGAGGAGGGAAGGAACAGGTGGGCAGGCAAACAAATGCAAAAAAGCTACTTCAGAAATGTGTCAAAGAAAAGTGAAAACGCAACAGAGTCGTAAATGAAGAGGCAGGGAAGAGCGAAAAGAAGAAGACGAAGAAAAAAAAGGACGGTGTTCACTGCTGATCAGAAGCACGTCCCCCAAGAGGATGAGGTTTGAACCTGCAGAGGACGTAAGTTAATGACATCCAGGCTCTGATCGTATTTCAAAAGCCATTTTACTCTATTCCTGATTTTGAAAGATGGGCTCGTGGAAGTACAGTCTGTTTAGCATGTCTCTTATCACTGCCCTGATTTTTGTATTTGTTTACAATAATAAGTTATTGGAGAATAGGCGCTTTCTGAGAGCAGTTCCACACAACGCTTCGATGCTAGCTGAAGCCTGTCTCCAGATACTGAACGGCGAGGTGTTTTACCTAACAGAAAACGCGTTGAAAACCACCCACAATGAATCCACCTGCTACGAGTACAGGGTTCAAAACCATTACATAACACAAACGCTCTCTAAAGAAGAAGCCGACTTCCCTTTGGCGTTCACACTGACCATCCACAAAGACTTTGGCACTTTTGAGAGGCTCTTCAGGGCCATTTACATGCCGCAAAATGTCTACTGTGTTCACATGGATGAGAAGGCGACAGTTGAATTTAAAGATGCTGTGGAGCAATTACTGAGCTGCTTCCCAAACGCTTTCCTGGCTTCTAAGAGGGAGCCCGTGGTCTACGGTGGGATTTCCAGGCTCCAGGCTGATCTGAACTGCATGAAGGACCTGGTGGCCTCTGAGGTCCCCTGGAAGTACATCCTCAACACCTGTGGGCAAGATTTCCCCCTGAAAACTAACAGGGAAATAGTTCAGTATCTGAAAGGATTTATAGGGAAGAATCTGACCCCAGGGGTGCTGCCCCCAGCTCATGCGATTGGACGGACCAAGTATGTCCACCAAGAATTACTGGACAGCAAAAACTCCTACGTGCATAAAACAACACAATTAAAGCCTCCTCCCCCTCACAATATGACCATCTACTTCGGCACTGCCTATGTGGCCCTCACCAGGGAATTTGCTAACTTTGTCCTTCAAGATCAGCAGGCACTGGACTTGCTCTCCTGGTCCAGGGACACCTACAGTCCTGACGAACATTTCTGGGTGACACTCAACAGGATTCCTGGTATGTAAGTCTCTTTTGTTGCGGTGGTTTAAAAGACAGGGTCTCCTATGTTATTCTGGCTGGCCTCTAACTCCTGAGGTCAAGTGATTCTCCTGGCTCAGCCTCCTGAGTACCTGGGAATATGGGTGTGTGCCACCAGACTTGGCTTCTCTTTTGTTTTTATGAATGAATATGGCATGGGCAGTCCTGAATAAGCTGCTTAAGAGTTAGGAAAAGAACTAACATTTTAAACTTCTTAACAGTTTTAAATGCTGATCTTTAAAATATGGACTATTTATTAATTCTATCTTAAAATTAATATGATTTCTTCTTTAGAAATCATAATTGTGTACGTTGAAGGAGTACAATGAGATGTTTGATAGGTGCATACAATATGAAGTGGTTGATCAAGTTCATTAATATATCCATCGTCTGCCTTACCTATCGTATGATATGGTGAGATATTTGAAATTCAGTCTCTTAGTTATTTGAATTATACAAAACATTATCATTGACTATAATCACCCTGCTCTGCAATATTTCTCAAAACTCTCCTATTTGAAATTTCTTTTCTTTCTTTCTTTAAGAGAAAGAGGGACAGTGAGAGAAAGAGAGAAACAATTTTGTTTAGTTTTTTATGTGGCTTTCGTTGCTCCAACACTTTGTTGTGTACATGGTGCTGGGGTTTGAACCCGCATCCTCATGCACGCCAGGGAAGCACTTAATCGCTGAGCCACCGTTCCGGCCGCTATCTGAATTTTTTTACCTTTGATCAATACTTATCTATTCCCTCCCCCACCCCACCATTCTACCTGCTGCTTCAGTGAGTTGGATGTTTTTAGATTTCCACATATAAGTGAGATTATGATACATTTGTCTTTTTTCTGCCTGGCTTAATTCACTTCACATAAATGACCTCTAGGTTCATCCGTGTAGTCACAAGGGATAAAATTTTTGTTTATTAGGGCTGAATAGCATTCCATTTTCTTTCTTTTTTTCTTTTTCTTTTTTTGGTACCAGGGACTGAACCACTGAGCCACGTCCCCAGCCCTTTTTATTATTTATTTTGAGACAGGGTCTCGATAAGTTGCACAGGGCCTCGATAAATTGCTGAGGCTGCCCTTGAACTTGCTATCCTCCTGCCTTCTTAGCCTACCAAGCTGCTGGGATTATAGGCATGCATCACCGCACCCAGGTATTCCATTGTCTACATATACCACCTCAATATGATACTAATTTTTTTTTTTTAAAAAGTCTGTATCAGCTCTGCCCACAACTCCTCTCCATTTTACAGCTGAGAAAATAGAGGCAGAAATTAGCAGAGCCAAGTTGAAAAACTCGACTGATTTGATTTCGTTGTCAGGCCAAGCTTCCTCATTGAACCCATAGACCCATACACCCACTATATACTGAGCCTAGACACCAGAGAGATGGAGGGAACTCTAGTCTCTAAAGGAACAAATTAAATCTAATTCCCCTTTAAGTGGAATGGCATTTAAAATCAGGGATAAATATTATAAATAAAATTTGAGTAAGAATTTGGATATTTTAATGGCTTTTTTTTTTTTGACCCTGTTGTAGTCCTCATAGCTAAATTTCCATTATATCAGAATGGAAGTGGGACACAACTTTTAAATTTTTTTATCTGCAAGTGCTTTCCTGGAATTGGATCAGAAATTTAGAGTACCATGAGGATTTCTAGACGGGAACCTTCATTTTATACGTAAAAGAACTTCAGTGTGGTTAGACCATCTGCTCAACTCACCCAGGACGAAAGCCAGTTCTCCTAGGTGTGATGTTCTTTTAAAGCTCACTTTCAATTAGGTCTCTGTTGTTGCTAACTTAACTCCACCTTTCCTTTCGTCCAAGCTACAAAAGCTACAAATGATCTGATAACCTTGAGTGGTTTGCAGTGACCCTCTCAATTGTGCTAGTTGCGGTTCAAGGAGAAAAGTAAATGGAATCAATATGAAATCCGGTTCGAGGTTTCTTTTTGATTGTTTGGTTTTTTCCCCCTGGGGGTGGCGGGGGTGGGGGGAGTGTGTGGGTACTCAGGATTGAACCCAGGGGAGCTTAATCACTGAGCCACATTCCCCGCCCTTTTTTATATTTTATCCAGAGTCAGGGTCTCACTAACTTGCTTAGGGCATTGCTAAATTGCAGAGGCTGGCTTTGAACTTGCGATCCTGTGGCCTCAGCCTCCCAAACTGCTGGGATTACAAGTGTGAGCCACGCTGCCTGGCTTTAGAACACCTTTGAAATCTGTTTTTCCAGAGCAGGAAGGAGTAATGTGATCATAAAGAGGAGCAGCCTCACAAAGCCAGGAGGGGAGGCATGCCCTCCAGCTGTTTAGTTTAGTAAGAATTGTAGTATCCGAAATACAGAATGTGAAATCCTCACTTCTTCCTTCTGTATGACTTAGCTTATGATGTAGAGTATCCAGGTCAGTCACCAGAGTGTAGGAGAGACGCTGACAAAGCAGGCTCCCAAGACAGCAGCCAAGAAGGTTAAAAGGTCAAACCCCATTTTTTTTGCAAAGGACCTGGACAAACAAAAAGGAAATTTCAATCTGAAAAAGACTGCCTTTCCTTCCCACTGCCCCACACTGGGGATTAAACTGTAGGGACTTTCTACCACTGAACTGCATCTCCAGCCTTTATTTTATTAATTTCTTTTTTTTTTTTTAATTAAAGAGTTCAGTTGGGCTGGAGTGGTGGCTCAGTGGTTACAGCTCTTGCCTGGCATGAGCGAGTACGCGGGTTCAAACCCCAGCACCACATACACAACAAAGTGTCCAAGCAACAAAAGTCACATGAAAACCTAAATAAAATTGATTCTTTCTCTCTTTCACACACACACACACACACTGTCCCTCTCTCTTTGAAAAAAGAAAACCAAGTAGTTACTGTACTACCATAAACGTATATAAAGTAACAATATGATATGCATTTGTTCCTAAACCAGAATTACTCCACATCACCCACACCCCACTCTCTTGAATCTTCTGTATTTCCCCCCTACAAGCTATATAAATGTTTAAATTGTGAATTTTTCCAGAATTAAATGATTGCATAGTTATTATTTGGATTCTAGGGAGGGAGTAAGGTGTATGTTACATTGTTGATTATCTCCCTAGATCCCTTTCTATTCTCCCTCCCTCTCCTCCCCCCACACCCTCCCCCCACGCCACCCTTCTCCTCCCCCTATTTTTTTTATTTTGAGACAGAGTCTTACTACGTTGCTGAGGCTGGCCTTGAACCTGCAATCCTCCTGCCTCAGTCTCTGGAGCAGCTGGGATTACGGACATGTGCCACCATGCCTGGTTTACAGAGTCTTAATAAATGTATTTTATGAAAGAAAAATAGAACCAAGTTTATAATTTTGGAAGAAGAATTTAGGGTTAGTGGGTTAGGGACAAAAGAGCCCAAGGAGCTGAAAATAGAACGAGGCATTTCTATGGCAGTGAGCAAAACCAAGGAAGCAGAGGTCAGGGGCATGCAGCCAAGAGAACCTCAGGCGCTGAAAAGAGGCCCCTGAGTCCCTCCCCAGCCTGAAAGCCCACAATTGTAATCAATAGAACAGTGAGTTCACCGTAACACCCTGACCTCTCAGCATGATTGATGTATTGCAACTGGATTTGTACACTTCTGGTAAGCAGTAACATGAGCAAAACAATATAAAGCAAATAGTCTGAGTCATGCATTTCAAAAATTTACCAGAGCTGGACGTAGTGGTGCACGCCTGTAATCCCAGTGACCTGGGGAGGTGTGAGCAGGACGATTACAAATCCCAGCCCCACCTCAGCAAGGTGAAGCTGACCCTGTCTCAAGATAAAAAATTTTACAAAGAGTTGGGGGTGCAGCTTAGTGGTAGAGCGCACCTGGGTTCAATCCCTGGTACCCAAAATAAATTTAAAAATAATAAAGAAAATAAATAAAATGATCAGACAAGAGCTGTACTGCTCTAGCAGCATCATGAAGTTGTGTCTCAGTCTTCATCTCTGCTTAACTCGCTTTGCCTGCTTCTTTTCCTTTATCTGAAATTCATTCTTTCCATTTTTTGCTTCCTTCCTTCCTTCCCTTTCCTTCCTTCTGCTCTCCCCTGCCCTGCCCTTTCCTGCCTCATTCCCTCCTGCCCTTCCTAATCCCTTCCCCCTTCCTTCCTTTCTTTCTTTTTTCTTTTTCTTTCTTTTTTTTTTTTTTTTTAGAGAGAAACAACTTTATTTAGTTTTTCACATGGCTTTAGTTGCTCCAACACTCAGTTGTGTACGTGGTGCTGGGTTTGAACCTGGGTCTTTGTACTTGCCAGGCAAGCACGGAAACCGCTGAGCCACCGCTCCAGCCCCATTCCTTCCTTTCTTAATGTGGCTGGGTGCCATGGTGCACTCCTGTAATTTCAGTGACTCTGGAGGCTGAGGCAGGAGGATCACAGTTCAAAGGCAGCCTCAGCAAACTAGCAAGGCCCTGAGCAACTTAGTGAGGCGCTGTCTGAAAATAAAAAAGGCTGAGGATGTAGCTCAGTGGTAGAGTACCCTTGGGTTCAATCCTCAGCACACCCCCAAAAAGAGAGAGAGAGAGAGAAATGGGGTATGTGGTTGTGGCTGTCCCTTCTTACTCCTTGTGCCTGTCCCTTCCCTGCCCTGCCCGCAACAGATTTGAGATAAATGAACTGTTGGAGCCAGAACCTAGACTTTGGCTTAACCTCCTCTTTCAGTAGGGTTCTAACATCATGTGGAGCAAGGAAGAAACAAGAGGGAGAAGACTACGGTCATGACTCTGTACCCTCAGGTTCTGCATTCAGTGATTCAACCACACACAGAAAATATTCAGAAAGAAATGCATTGGTTACAATAAGGTGGAACAACTATCAACATACTACTTACACTGTATCAGGTACTATAAGTCATCTAGAGTTGATTTAAAGTATACAGGAAGACGTGCATAGGTTCTGTGCAAACACTGTGCCCTTTCATAGAAGGGATTTGAGCATCCACAGACTTTGGTATCCATGATGAGTCCTGGAACCGATCACCCTTAGACAACGGTACTCTTCTGCTTGTCTCAGGAAATGGTTTCTACAAATAAGGAAAATTCTCCTTTCCTTTTGCAGAAAAAGTTTATTTTGTGAACTTTTAAGTCTGGCTCAGCTTTTACTTAGTTCACAGGTCCCCATCCCACGCTTCTATTCCAAAGGACAGAGACCCTTTGCCACTCACACCAAACCCTTTAGAAAGTGCTCTGGGGAGCGTGGTTGGGCTGTGGGAGTTATTAGTCATCAGGCTGCTAAGGTCAGTATAAATTACCTTCTTGATGAATTTTGAGGATCAAAGATGTATCTTTCAGTTCAGGTCTAGAAAAGTAAAATTAGGCATTAAGAGAACTTGCCAGAGTAACTTTGACCTTCAGAGGTTTTGATTTTAAAATGTCCAAAAACTGAGTTAAAGAAATTTATTTGGCTCTGACTTGAGTTCCCTGTGTAAGTGCTGTTCCCCAAGTAGACTTTCTTGCCTTTATGCAAGGTTTTCTTCTGGGCCCTTCTTTGCCTGGGAAAAATCCCCCTTATGTCTTTTTATGGGGAGTGGGCTGGGAATAGAAGGGCCTTGCACATGCTAAGCCTTGAGTTCTTCCACTGAGCTATACCCCAGCCTCCTGGTTACCTTTAAAAGCCCAGCCCAGGGGAGCTGCCCTGTGCGGTGGAAGCTGTGACATCTGGGGAGCCCCGGCAGCACTGATCTTGCTCCTTGGTACCAGGTACTTCTTGTTTTCACTTTACCAGTAGCTTCTGGTTGCTTCTGGTAGCTTCTCAGGAGGACTTGTGGTTAAGCATCTGTTAGTGCTGACAGAAAGCAGAGGCCTGCAGAGGAGGGAACTTTGTTAGCTTTGAGAACCTCAACCACACAGCGTGGGGTTAACTCCCCTGAAGTTACCAGTATAAAATGAGCACAGAGCTGCTACCACAGATCCAGTGTTCTGCCCCCCCCCCAAGTCACTGAGAATTTGCAGTATGGCGGCTGGGGGTGCAGCTCAGCATTAGAGCGCTTGCCCAGCACATGTGAGATTCTGGGTTTGATTCCAAACACCGCAGACAACAACTTACAATAAGTTGACAGAGTTGCACTGGAATTGGAGCCTGTTGCACTCCAAAGCCCTTCTAGAAGGTGCAGAAATTACCTTCATTACATAACAAGTCTTTTCAATGGCCCACCCTGGATTAAAGACATTCTGCCCCCACCCAAGTTAACAGCTTTATTGAGGTATAATTTACATGCCACAAAATTTATTGAAGTAAATTTACATACCATAAAGTCACTCATTTTAAGTGCACAGTTCAGTGACTTTTAGTAGATTTAGAGGTTGTGCAACCATGACCTCAATCTAATGTAGACTATTTTTGTTGCTTCAAAAAAAATAACTTCATACCTGCTTCCCATTTCCCATTTCCACACCCAACCCTACTTTTCTGGCTGTCTGGATTTATCTTTTCTGGAAATTTCTTTTCTTTTCTTTTTTTTTAGAGAGAGAAAGAGAATTAATTTCTAAAATTTTTTTTCATCTGGGTTTTGTTTTTCTGACACGTAGTTGCATATGTGGTGCTGGGGTTTGAACCTGGGACCTCCTACATCCTAGGCAAGTGCTCTACCACTGAGCCACCACTCCAGCCCCTCCTTTTGTTTCTCTCTCTCTTTTCTTTCCAGCACTGGGGATTGAACCCACAGCCTCACACATGTTCAGCAAGCACTCTACCATTGAGCTATACCCCCAGCCCTTTTTTGTATTTTTTCAGTTACCGTCACGTTTTTGAGGTTCATCCACACCTCCGTGTGGATGAAGTCTGTGCCAACCCTTGCTAGACTTGCTTATGTCACTCATCTATTGATGGACATTTGGGTTGTTTCCACTTTTTTACCTTGATGAATAATGCCACCAGCAACACTGCTGAACAACTCTTTGCGGGGACATATGTTTTCATTTCTTTTTGGTAGAGACCCAAAGTAGAATTGCTGTTCTGTATGGAAACTCTCTGCTTAGCATGTTGAAGAACTGCCAAACTGATTTCCAAAGGGCTGCACCATTTTATAACCAGCAATGTATGAGAGTCTCACTTCCTCTCCATCCTCATCAATGCCTGCGTTAGTGTGTCTTTTTCATTTTGGCCACTCTAGTAGGTGTGAAATGATACCTTCTTATGGTTTCTGTTTGCATGTTGTTAACTAATAGTGATGTTGAACATCTTCTCATGGGTGTATTGGCCGTTGGTGTGTCTTAGAACAGGGCCTAAGTGCCTTTTGAACGTTTCTTTGATTCTAGCTACTGTCTCAATCCCTATTTTATGGATGGGGAAACTGAGGTATGGAGAGTTTGTATTACTTGCCCAACCTAGTAATTTGTCAATGTCAGAATGATTGATGATTGCATTTGTGTTGAAGAGGGAATTCACTATAAAATGAGATTGTCAAGTCAGGCAGCTGGCATTCGCCTGTAATCCTAGCTATTGAGGAGACTGAGGCAGCAGGCTTTCGAGTTTAAGGCCAGAGTGGACAACATAGTAAGATCCCATCTCAAAATGAGAGAGAGAGAGAGAGAGAATCAATTTTATTTAGTTTTTCTGCGGTTTTTGACTTTGGGTTCCTTTCATTTCACAAGGTTTGCCCCTTGGCTGTAGTCTTCATTTTGCCATGTGCTCTTTGGTCAATGCTCTCTACATGTGCCCACTTAGAAACTGAGGAGAGGGCTGTTTAAATCTGCCTTCAAGCTTCCTTCTTGATTTTTGCTGCATTAAATACTAATCTTGGGCTGGGGTATAGCTCAGTGGTAGAGCTTGCATGCGTGAGGCCTGGGTTCCATCCCCAGCTCCACACACACCAGAAAAGAAAGAAGAAAACTTAGTCTTGTATTACTGAGCTTGTCAAATTTAGGACAGGGTTCCATAGTCATTTGTTTTTGCTTCAGATATTCATACATGTGTCTCTTCCTAGTTTTCTCCTTATTAGGAATGAAGTCAACTTCAAATTCCTATAATAGTTGCAATTCTAACTTCCTTTCAGCCTTGGTGAAAAAATCGTAACAATTCTTGTGGAGGGGAAGCCAGTCACCCTTGTAGAATTTTCCATTCAAACAGTGAGCCATGTAGAGCTGTTTTTAGCTCTCTTGTGACAAAGGCTTAGCCCACTCTGTGAGATTCCAACATCTTTAGTCTCTGGAATCAGGATAGGGTATAGGCTTCCCCTGGCTTTCAGAGTAATGAAAGGAAGGTTAAGACAGATCAGAGGGCTGGGGTAGTAGCTCAGTGGTTGGAGCATCTGCTGGGTTCAAACCCCAGCACCACTCTTTGTTGGCGAAACAAAGGCCAGATGACAAAACAAATAAAATGGATTCTCTTTCTCACTCTTTCCCTCTCTCTCTAAAAATATATATATGTATATATTTATATATATATATAAAAAGACAAGGTCAGATAAAATCAAGGAAAAGACAGGGTTAAGAATGAAACCAACTGCAACGCTAGGTCACAACTGACAAGATGTGAGGTCTGAGGATTGAAGCCCCGAGTGCTTGAAGGCTGTAGGGCCCAGCTCAGCCCTGATGCAGAGGGCAGCTATACCCTGCTCCGTCTTCCCCCGATGTGGGTGGATTATTTTTAGCTGATTCCTAGCCTCTTTCTAGAATGGAAGTCTCTCCTTGCTACTTCACTACCTGTGTCCCTGCATGCTGATGTGCTGCCCCTGCGTTACAGATTAGCCACACACTGACCCCCGCAGCATGTATGGCAGGCAGAGCCCAGGGCAGCTGGAGCCCTTTGGACAGACACTTCTGCATGAGAGCAGCTTTTTCTTTTTCTTTTTCTCCCTCCACCCCAAAAGCTAGGTGCTAGACTAGTAATTGTTTTCAATGTATGTTGCAGTGTGAAAATCATTAAAAATTACTTCCTTGGGGCTGGAGCGGTGGCTCAGCAGTCACAGCGCCTGCCTGGCATGCGCAAGTACATGGGTTCAAACCCCACCCAGCACCCACATACACAACTAAATGTCAGAGCAATGAAAGTCATGTGAAAAATTCAATAAAAAATGATTCTCTCTGTCTCTCCTCTCTCTTAAAAAAATTACTTCCTTAGTAACCCACCCCATATTAAAAATTAATTTAAAAAATCTCAGAGAAGCAAAGTTTCCACTGTCTCATAAAAGGAAGGAAAGAGCTGAATCTGGAACAGAGCATAGATCTTTAGGTGGAATCATATTTTAATAAATGTCCTATGTTAATTCTACAGAATAGGGCAATTTCTACATCTAGAAACCTCTAACAGTAGGTAGCATTATTTGGTTGATATTGTAAGTTTTCTTCCTTTTTTCCAGTACTGGGAATTAAACCCAGGGGCACTCTACCTCTAAACTGTACCCCTAGCCTTTTTATTTATTTATTTATCTATTTTTAAATTTTGAGGTAGGTATTTACTAAGTTGCTGAGGCTGGCCTCAAACTTGCAATCCTCCTGCCTCAGCCTCCCAAGTCACTGGGAGTACAGGTATGTGCCACTTGTGCCTGGCTAGAAAAAAGACTCTTTTCAAGGAAAGAATATTTAATTAAATCATTTGACCTCCATAGCATACCTGTTAGGGAGGTGGTTTTTGTTATCTTTTGTTTGCAGATAGGGAAACATTGCAGAAGGCAAAATTTCTTATTCCGGGTTTGTTGAAACTTTAAGTCATGCTCATTGTAATGACAGAAATTCCTATTGCTCCAGCAGCTCATTAATAGTACTTTTTGAATACCTGTAAAATATTTGAAGATCTTGTATTTCCTCCCTCCCTCTCTCCCTCCCTCCTTCTTTCTCTCTCTCTTTCTTGCTCTTTCTACTGAGGATTGAACCCAGGGGTGCTTAACCACTGAGCCACATCCTCAGCTTTTTTTTTTTTTCCTTTTATTTTGAGATGGTCTCACTAAGTTACTTAGGGCCTCATGAACTTGCTGAAGCTAGACTCAAAGGACAGATAGTAGGTGGGACAAAGTTCATGTGGGGAGCAGCTCCTATAGATGTTAATCTTCCCTGTGGATGACATTACAGGGAGGAGGCTCCAGTTGATTGTAAGCCTCACAGAACTTCCTTTTGTTACATAAGGGAACTTCAGAGCAAACCCCTCACTGTGCTTTAGGAGAAATGGGGTGGGGACACAAAGTACCAAAAATGGGGGCTTCCTTTTTTGGGGGCTTCAACTCCTCTTGTACACTTTAAATCAACTCTAGACGAATACAATACTTAATACAATTTAAATGCTATGTAAGTAGTTTTTATACTATATTGTTTAGGGAATAGTAACAAGAAAGAAAAGTCTGCACCAAGTTTAGTCCAGATGTAATTGTTTTTCTGAGTATTTGCCATCCAAGGTTGGTTGAGCCCAGGGATGTGGACCCCATAGGCACAGAAGGCAGACCGTACAGGCAAGTGTCCCCAGAATGTCGGTGTGTGCACATGATGTCATGCTGCGTGCTCACGCTAAGTATGCATTCTTTTTTTCTTTTTCTTTTTCTTTTTTAAGAGAGGACAGTGAGAGAGAGAGAGAGAGAGAGAGAGACAATCAATTTTTATCGAGTTTTTCACATGGCTTTCCTTGCTCTGACACTTAGTTGTGTACGTGGGTGCTGGGGTTGGAACTCACATCCTTGGGCATGCCAGGCAAGCACCTTAACTGCTGAGCCATCACTCCAGTCCCACTCGTGTGCATTCTTTTTTCTTTTTTTTAAAGAGAGAGGGACAGTAAGAGAGAGAAAGAATCAATTTCCACTTAGTTCTTCATTTGGCCCTCTTTGCTCCAACACTCTTTTGTGTACGTGGGTGCTGGGGTTTGAACTCACATCCTCGCACATGCTGGGCAAGCGCTGTAACTGCTGAGCCACCGCTCCAGCGCAGTGTGCATTCTTAAACATTGCATCCCATGCTGTCTCATGCTCACACACGCACATGCACAAACACCTCTCCGCTGTAATTTTTAAACCCACAAGTACACACGGACATCTCCAGTTCTAATCCAACAACATGCAGTTTTTTCTTTCTGCTTTCTTCTCCAGCAGTAAGAAACCTAGCTCCCATGAGGCTCAGTATATCCACTTCTTCTCTCCATCCCACTCTGGGGAACTGGTCTCCCTCCAGGGTCCAGATGAAGTCCCAGCCCGTGGGCATGATATCCCACCTCTCACCAGATGCAGCCATACCCTCTAGGACGGGAAGGAGCGCTGAATGATTTGCGGTAGAAGTTATAAATCTGGTTGTGTTGGGAGTTAAGCTAGCACATTCAGGCCCAACTGTGTGAATTCAGCCTGGCTCTAATGCATCCTGACTTCATGATCGCTGGCAGTATGTTGGATCTCCCCAAGCCTCACCTGCTCATCTGTAAAATGGGATGGTAATTGTGCTACTTCAAAGCATTGTTGTGAGCACTGAATGATAATCTGCATGAAATATTGACCAAACACCTGGAACATTATAAGTATTTTCTCAATGCTATCTTTCATTATTGTATCAAAAAATGAACATCACAGTTAAATCAGACTAATTAAGACAGGCTTAAACCACAGCATGCTATGGTGGCACCTGTGATCCCAGCACTGGGGAGGTGGAGGCAGATGGATCTCAAGTTCAAGGGTGGCCTCAGCAATTTAGTGAGACACTGTCTCAAAACAGACAAAAAAGAAAAATGCTGGGGATGTAGCTCACTGGTACACCACTTCCTCAGCGTGCCCAAGACCCTGGTTCAATCCACAACAGAAAAAAAGAAAAAGAGAGAGAGAAGAGAGAGACAGGGGACAGGGTATGTAATTAAGGGGTAAAGCACTTGCCTAGCACACATGAAGTCCTGTATTTATTTGATCTTTAGTACCACCAAAAAAAAAAAAATGTCAGAGGTCTTAATAAACTAACTATTTTTGAAGGTATGGGCAGAGTAGAAGAGAAATTATAAGGGATACTGCAGTACCCACTATTAGTCAGTAATAGAGAAACTTAGCCACCTTTAGAAGTGGAGAGTGGTTAGAAACTGTGCTGTGAATAAAACACTTAAGAGAACTGTGATTTTTGGATCTGAGTCAAAGGATGCAACTGTCCTGATATCACTAGCAAGAAAAAAGTCAGAGGGAGGAAGCTGGCAGGCAGAATGGGTATGACAATAGGAAATCAGGAAGCACTAGCAACAAAGATGTGTCCAGAATGGTTTTCGCAGCAATAAAGAAGCAGCTTACATAAGCCAGGCATGGTGGCACACACCTTATAATCCCTAAAACTCAGGAGACTGAGGCAGGAGGATCGCAAGTTCAAAGCCAGCCTCAGCAACTTAGTGAGGTCTTTAGCAACTTAGTGAGACTGTGTCTCAAAATGAAAAAGAAAAGGTCTGAGGATGTACTCAGTGGTTAAGTGCCCCTGGGTTCAATCCCTGGAGGAAAAGGAAGAGAAAGTTCCCACCGTTTCTGACTGTGCATTGTCCAAGATAATACTGAGTGATGTAAAGAGAACGAGAGCATGATGGGAATGGAGTGCATGTATCTTATCAAAAGCAAACACACTATTTCCTGGGATTTCTCCAAGAAGCGGATCTGACCCTGATTCCAAGACATAGCTGGGCCTCCCAGAAAGGGTTAGTAGAGGGATGGGACTGAGCTAGAACTAGAGCAAAGCTGCTCCCCTTCAGGTCCTAGCTGTGTGAACCTGGCAAAGGGACCAGAGACCTGAGTTTCCTCATCAGAACAGCAAGGGTTGTTATAGCCCCTGATGCCAGCCATTGTCACTCATGCTTCCTGTTCCTTTCACCCAGTCTACTGTGCAGTTGCCACCCCTTGAAACCCAACTGCCTTACAGCGAGGCATCTGTGAGCCCCAACAACCAATAGCACAGAGGTTGAGCAAACCTGATATTTCATAACTGTTAATGAGTATTTGGGTATTTATGAAGATAACGGCAGTGAATATCGAAGTAATGCTTTTGATAAATAAATATCCATTAAGCAAATGCCTAGGGATAGACTTGCTGAGCCATAAAGGTATAGATATGTTCGAGCTTGGTAAACACTGTCAGTTTCTCAAAGTCATACCAATTCATACCTCCCTGGCAATGAATGAGCATTCTGGTTGCTCCACATCTTCATCAGTACTTGGTGTTTGGGGTATTGCAGCACTTGCCTAGCTTGGGAGAGGAGCTGGGTTCAAGCCCCAGCAACAATATACAACTAAGTGTTGGAGAAACAAACAAAATAGATGAAAAAATAAATACAATTGATTCTCTCTCTCTCTCTCATACTCTCCCCCCCCCCTCGTACTCTCTCCCTCTCTTTCTCTTAAAATAAAGAAAAAAAAGAAAAAAGAAAAGCTTTTGTCTTCTGCCTCCGGCTTTCTCTTTCAGTCCTGCCCCCTCTGATCCTTTTAATTCAGGCTTATGAAAGACAGTGAATACAGCAGTGTTTGTCCTTAAGCTATCCTGTTCCATAATTTTGGGCTTTGAGGGGATGGATTATGCCAGGTGTTGCTGTTGTGTACAGTAATTAGAGATGGCATTTGAGGAAAGATAAAGTGTAACTAGAGTTCCTCTTATTTAAATAACCAGTGTATTTCTCTCTTTTGGGGGGCGGGTACCAGGAATTGAACCCAGGGACCATTAACCACTGAGCCATATCCCCAACCCTTTTTATATTTTATTTTGAGTCAAGATCTCACCAAGTTGCTGAAGCTGGCTTTGTACTTGAGATCCTCCTTCCTCAGCCTCTCACATGGCTGGGATTACAGGCGTGCGCTACCAAGTGCAGGGAACGAGTTCATTTCTCTCCAACCATTTTATCCCATTCTTCCCAGTACCGTTGCCCACCACATCCACAGTTCTGAATTCATGATTTCAAACAACTTCATATCAAAAATGCCCCTCCTATCCCGTATGTACTTACTATGTCTAGGTTTTTTTCCTTATCACTATTTCCTAAATAGCACAGCATAATAAATATTTATGTAGCATTTATACTGAATCAAGTATCATACGTAATCTAGAGATGATTTACAGCGCACAGGAAGATGTGCATAGGTTCTATGCAAATACTACGTTTTATAGAAGGACTTGAACATCCAGGAATTTGGTACCCTGGTAGCTTGGGGGTGGCACTGGAACTGAACCCTGTGGATACTGAGGGGCAACTTAAGTACCTATTTGCTTTCCATAATAAATTGTGCTCTGGGGATCAGATGATTATCCACCATTTGAGTTCACATTTATTAATTATTTGCAAATTGTGCAGTGCTGTTTATCGCAAAACATTTTCTGTTTTATTTTTTTCCTTAGTTGTAGAAAAATAGATCAGATGGGACCATGCAGGGAGAAAAAAGAAATTCAAGGACTTTTGGTCATTGGCGCATTGATTCTCAAACTTTGCTCCAGGAATCCACAGTGTCAGCCTTACCTAGAGCCAAAATGCAAATCAGCAAGCTCACTTGGAACCTGAGTCCTTGGGGTGGGACCCTGCAGCTTTTATTTTAACATCTCTTTCACACAAGGAGATATTAAGCTAAAGTTTGAAACCACTGACGTGGATTATCTTCACCCTGAAATAATTCTTTTCCCTTAATTGAATTCTTGCAGGAAAAAATATTTTAGTAACACAATTAAGGATTTAGTTACCCTCCTAAGGTTAACTAGTTAATCTCCACAAGTAAATTCAGTGGCAAATTTCATCTTAGGATGTGAATTGGCCATGACTTATTTTTCTTAGCTTAGTTTTCATTTTCTGGACCCCTAAAGTCCGATATTCCTATTCCTAATTGTTGAACCCAGCCCAGCAGAAGCCTGCAGCTGGCCTGCGTGGGCGTCAGCATTTGCCTATTTGAATGCTTTATGTTCTGAGTTTTGCAAGTATTTGCTTAATTCAGCCCCCAGGAGGAGTTTCCACTGCACCTGTGCTGCAACGCAAGCTGGAGCAGCTGGCTCTCCACCACCATGTAAATGACGCGGTCTAGAGTGATCCGCTGGACGTGGCCCAGCCTGGGCGCAGTGGCTCATGCCTGTAATCCCAGCAACTTGGGAGGTAAGGCAGGAGAATCGAAAGTTTGAGGCCGGTCTCAGCAACTTAGTGAGACCCTGTCTCAAAATAAAAAAAAAGCAACAAAAACAAAGATGACTGGGGATGTTGCTCAGCAGCAAAGCACCCTGAGTTCAATCCCCAGGACTCCAAATAAATAAATAAGATAATAAAATAAAACAAAATACAATACAACATGTTACGCAACCTCCTCCTCCCCCCACATGATGATAATTTGAAATAGTGCTTTGGATTCTGCTCTCTAGGTAACAACTTCTGTTGCTAATTAGATGAAAGATATGGAAAGAAAAATGATTGGGCCCCAGGAGGAGGATTTTCCCCAGTGAACCCTCTTGGAGGACATCTCAGTTATGGGAGAATTGTTGCTTTAATTAAAGATGTGCCTTGGAAAGCCCTTCTTCCCTCTTTACCACAGTAATCATCGCCATTAAAAAATAAAATAAAAGCAGCGCTTACCAATCATCCAGCTGCCTGGAACAGGTGTCCAAAGTGAATAGGACTGCCACCAACATCCTCTACTTTCCCACCTGTGACAGTTCAATCCCTGAGTCATTTGACCTTTCAATAACAAGTGAACCAAATGCTCTTCCAAAGAAAAGCCATAAACATGCCCAAGAAGCTGTGTGACCTCCCTCATTCAGCAAGACTTTACTGACAATAAAACAGCCCCTCAACACTACCTTGACAGTTTATCCAAGACAAATCTTTTTGCTGGGCTCCATTTTCAATAAATTTAACATTACTAATCTAGTGTTTTTTGCTCAAAAATGTGTCCTCTCAAGTTTTTCCCAAGTCAAGAATGGTGGCAAATTGGGAATGGAAAAACAAGCCCTAGGACACTAATGGTAACGTAATGAAGTGTGCATTGATATTAAGCAGAGGCAGGATGCATAAGCAAGTATGTCTGGAAATCTCCCAACAGTTGTCTTTTGTGTGATCTTCTAGCAACTAGGTTAAATACAAGTTTTTTTTGTTGTTGTTATTGTTTTTTGGTACCAGGGGTGCTTAACCACTGAGCCACATCTTCAGCCCCCTTTTTTAAAATTTTTATTTTGCAACAGGGTCTTGATAAGTTGCTAAGTCTGGCTTTGAACTTGCTATCCTCCTGTCTCAGCCTCTTGGTACAGCTGGGATTACAGGCAGTGGTCCACACCTGTAATCCAGCTGGGGTTTTTTTTTGTTTTGTTTTGTTTTTTGTTTTTTTAACTTAACAACAGGTAAAGTCTTTTCAGCCTCTGTCACTAGCCAGCTTAGCCCGAGAAGCAGCAAGTCTCAAAGTTAAGTGCATCAGACCTGTTTTTCTCTAGGTCTCCCAGGGTCAGGCCAGTCCTACCTTGCTCCTTCATGTGGGAAAGCCCAGAGGCACTGAGCACTTGAATAATCCTTCCCTTCCTCTTTTGATTGTTTTTTTTATTCATTGAGATTCTAAGTCCTCCCTCATTTCAAATACAGGATTCCCTCTTTATATTGGAGTTTTGTTCTCCATTTTTTCATAATTGGTGGGGGGGAGTCTTAAATAATGTTCAGAATATAAAGACTTCTGAATGTAATAAAGAGCAAGACTTTATGGTGGCCCCAGGGCAGGGTAAATATGTCTAGCCTGATTAATTTGTTGGTTCAGGAATAATTGCTTCCAAAGTGAAGGACAGGGCACGGTTGCTAGGGCTATAAGCGTCAACTTTGTCCTTGGCTGCAGTAAAAGGCGGGTAGGGAAGGCTGAGCCATCCAGCCTCAGTAGCACAAAAGCTCTGGATAAGCAGGTTGTGCATTCTATCAGGAAGGAAAGAGAACCAGTAGCAGACATCCTTTAATATGAGAAGTGAGAAGTGGTTTTATCAAAAGTTCTCCTGTAGGGTTTTTAAAACTACAACCTAAGGGTGGGGGAAATTGGCTCAAGGATTGACAGAATTGTTGAGGGGGTAAAACAGATACATTTCACACATAAACAATGACATTTGAGTGCTGGATTAAATCCAGAAGTATTATGGAAGTTCCTAATTTGGCCAGGATCTATGCTTCTTAATATAGTGACCTTATTAATGTCTATCCCTGAAGCTTATATAAATCTGATCCCCTCCCCATGTTACTGGCCAGTTGGAAATAGTAATATAAACAGAGTCTGTTGCCCCAATTCAATTTTGTAGTATCTCTAACACTGAATGCTTTGCCAAGCTGCAAATATATATATATATCAGGATTGAACCCAGGGGCATTTATCCACTGAGCTACATCTCTGGCCCTTTTTACATTTTATTTTGAGACAGGGTCTCACTAAGTTCCTTAAGGCCTAAGTTGTTGGGCTGGCTTTGAACTTGGGACCCTCCTGCCTCAACCTCCCGAATAGCTGGGATTACAAGTATGTGCACCACATCCAGCAAGCTGCAAATATTTTAAGATTTATTCTAAGTCAAAAGGCTTCGCCAAACAAGATACTGAAATTAGGCGCTGTTGTTTAGAAATAGCAGATATAATAACCTAATATTTTAAAGTATTATTGGAAAAAGAGAAGTTTGGATTGAATTTTCCTTTATCAGGAATGTTAGGTAATTTTTAAATTTTTTTTCAGTGCTGGGGATTCTGGGGCTTGAACCCAGGGTCTGGGGCATTTAGGCAGATGCTCTGACTCTGAGCCCCAGCCCCAGTCCCTAATTTTTTGCTCTATTTTTTAAAAAAATCATTGAGAATTAAATTGATCTGCTTTATCCATATAATGGCTACATTTCCTTTTTCTACTTGGCCAAAAAATCCAGCGGTGGGTTACATATAATTTATTTGTAGTGAGTATGAGAAGACTTTAAGTAAAGGAGAAAAAAGTAATGTATGGGCTGGAAAAGAAAACGTGTACTATGAACGCTGGAAGAATGAAAGCCACAGGGATGGGTATCTAGGCTGATTCCATAACCTGGCTATGTGAATATGGGTATGCCGGTGAATATTCATAGATTGACAAGTGCAGCGAGCTCAGGAGATGGCATAGCCTTCAGCTCCGCCTGGGGTACCTTCAGTCACCAGCGGTAGCATTGGTTTCCTTACCCAGGGTGAAAGCAGGAAATCAGTTTGTGGTCCTATCAATTCCATCAACAGGAGGTAGAGACTTTTCAACACGAAGTTTTCACTATGAGTTAACGCTGCGGGTTAGAGGCCCTGAGTTAAGACAATTGGGGAATCTGGGAAAGGAGGCCAGTAAATTGGCTTTTAAAAAGTCACTTTAAAAAGATGTTAAACAAGATGCATTAATCTATATTTCTTTAAAAAATAAGTCATGGGAAAGTGGAAGGTTGACCATGAGAAACTCTTCATAGGATTTACAGCTGGGAAAAGACACGCATTTCCTACTTATAGTAAAACACTACATAAAACACTTCTCTCTGCATTCTGGGTGGTTAAAACCTTTAGATCCCCATATCTGAACAACATTGGCCAGAATTGAAGTTCCTGTCTGCAAAACCTTCCGGTCTCCTCCGCAACAGGGGATGTAGCTCAGGACTTTGTTCTTTTAACCTCAACCACGTACGACCAAAACAAGGGCGGATGTTGGAAGCCCGAGGAGAAGGGGTCACTTCAAAGTCGCGGGCCCGGAGCCCCTGCAGTTTCAGAAGCCCCAGGACTGGAATTCCTGCTCCTGGAAGCTCGGGTTTTGGAAAAGAGCGGGGCGGGGCCGGAACGCTGGCAATGGAGCGGGGACGGAGGAAGTCCCCTAGCGTTTCAGATCCTGACCCTGGAGTCGCGTTTCGTGAACCGGCGCCCTGGGGAGCTGAGGCTAACGTTGTGTCCCCTGGGCTGTGCAGAGACCAGGCTGTGGATCACAGCCACCAGCCAGAGGGGGCGAGCACGGCAGCCCGCGGGGTGATTTGCAGGAAGCTGTGCGCCTGCCCGGGCTCAGCACAACTTTGCCTTTCGCAGTGCTGATCCCCCGAACGGTCACAAGAAGAGGGGGACACGGGAAATGAAAGAAGAGAGATCCGAGAAACTAAATCCCGGGGGTTGGGAGGAGAGTTGCCAGAGTTTTTGCAAAACAGCCAGCAGATGCAAACAGTGAGGCAGAGGGAGGAGGAAAAGGCTGGGCTTCAGCAACCTGCTCCTGGGGTTTAGACAAAGGAGGTTTGAAAGAGGCGGGATCGGTTTCTAATGTCAGCTCCAAGAGCACCAGCAGCTCAGGACGCCACTGAGTAACTCCGCCGCGTGTCCTTCCCGGCACGAATGACTGCCTGGACTATGTGCCACCGTAAGAACTGGGAGGAAAGTAAGTGGGGGAAAGGAGTCCCAGATTTTGGCGGACGCTGACACCTCTCCCCTCTTTGAGGTATGCCTTCATCCATGCGTTACCTTTTCATAGTTTCTGTCTCTACCGTAATCATTTTTATCGTGTTCTATGTGCTCAGTTTTGCGGGGGATCAGGGCTACCAGAAGCTAAATATCTCAGACGCTTGGATGCTGGCTCAAGTTTGCACATCCTTTATCAACGGGAAAACCCCTTTCCTGTGGAGAAACAAACTGACGATCTATGAAAAGTCTTCCTGCAAGGAATACTTGACCCAAAGCCACTACATCACAGCCCCTTTATCTCAAGAAGAAGTCGAGTTTCCTTTGGCTTACATCATGGTCATCCATCACAATTTTGACACCTTTGCGAGGCTCTTCAGGGCCATTTTCATGCCCCAAAATATCTACTGCATTCACGTGGATGAGAAGGCGACAGTTGAATTTAAAGATGCCGTGGAGCAATTACTGAGCTGCTTCCCAAATGCTTTCCTGGCTTCTAAGATGGAGCCAGTGGTCTATGGTGGGATCTCCAGGCTCCAGGCCGATATGAACTGCATCAAAGATCTGTCCAGCTCCGAGGTCCCCTGGAAGTACGTCCTCAACACCTGTGGACAAGATTTCCCCCTGAAAACCAACAAGGAAATAGTTCAGTATCTGAAAGGATTCAAAGGGAAGAATCTGACCCCAGGGGTGCTGCCCCCAGCTCATGCCATTGGACGGACCAGGTATGTCCACCGAGAGCATCTGGGAAAAGAGCTTTCCTATGTGATTAGAACAACTGCACTGAAGCCACCCCCTCCGCATAATCTCACCATTTACTTTGGCTCGGCCTATGTGGCTCTATCAAGAGAATTTGCCAACTTTGTTCTCCATGACCCAAGGGCTGTTGATTTGCTCCAGTGGTCCAAAGACACTTTCAGTCCTGATGAACATTTCTGGGTGACACTCAATAGGATTCCAGGTATGTGAGATTCTGTATTTCACATAAATGAGATGTACAGGTGGCCCTCTTTATCCACAGGTGCACATCTCTGGATTCAGCCAATGTTTGGATGGAAAATAATCTGTACTGAAAATGTAGATTTTTTCTTGTGATTTCCTAAACAATGCAATACAACAACTATTTACATGGCATTTACATTGCATAAGTATTGTATGTCATCAAGAGATGATTTAAAGTACGCAGGAGGATGAGCATGGGTTGTATGCAAATACTGCGCCATTTTGTAGAAGGGACTTGGGTATCTTCAGATCTTGTTATTTATTGAAGGGGGTTCTGGAACCAGTCTCCTAGGGATACTTAGGTATGACTGTATTTGAGATGGCTTTTGAAGAACCTGCTTTTTTTTTTTTTTAATTAGGAAACACAAAATTAAAAAAAATGTACAGTTCTTGCCTTAGGCCTTTCTAAATTCAGAATGATGTTCCTTATGAGCTCATTCGTGGTATCACTTTGCAGTTGATCATATTCTTTTGCATGTGTCCCTTGTTAAATCTTTACCACAATAGATATTTCTGTTCTCAATCCACGGTGGTGCTCTTTCTTTGCTCCAAATATGTCAGTTTTGCTTTTAGCCCCAGATGTTTGCCGTGGCCATCCCCCCTGCCTACCCTTAGAGCCACAAAGCCTCTTCCTTACCTGCTGGATCTCAGCTTTCAGAGGACAGCAGCTCTGAGTACCCCACACAGAGTTTGCCAAACTCTGGCAAACCAACTCATTTGCCCTCCAAAGAGGACGTCACTGAGTATCTGCAACAATCACAGTTATCTTTTTGCCTGGATTTGATATTTGGCCTCTTCTGCCTGAGCTCTGGGAAATCCAGGTCATTTTCTTTTTTGTTAACTTCTATAATCTCAATGCTTAGAACACTTAGTAAATGCTCAATTAATAGATGTTAAATGAATGAATGAATGAGTAAGCAAGTGATGGAGTGAATGAATGAACTTGAAGCATGAAGCTTTACTACCACACCACAGTCCAGACCCCTTAAGCTCTGTGAACTGAGCACTGTCTGGACTCATGTGCCATGATACATGTAGGTGGTTGTTATTGTTCTATTTATTTATTTATTTATTATTTTTTTAAATTTATTTTTAAGATATTTAACTTTAGGGCTGGAGTGATAGCTCAGCCTTTGGAGTGCTTGCCTGGTATGCTTGCGAACCTGGGTTCAAACCCCAGCACCACATATGCTTGCGAACCTGGATTCAAACCCCAGCACCACATACGTGTTGGAGAAAGGACGGCCAGATGAAAAAATAATAAAATTGATTCTCACTCTCTCTCACACACACTCTCCCTCCCTCCTTTTAAAGACATTTAACTTCAGATAAATACTGAGATCCCAGGAAAAACTCCTTTCTTTTTCATCAAAGCATTTGCCAAATGGATTATTTTTTAAATATATAAAACCTGATAGGATTTCTTTGGAAGGAAACAGCATGCTTTGGACTCAATGAAAAATACAAAATGGATCTCTAATAAACTAGACAGCATTTTTATAGCAAGAGAAAAGCGATCATTGTTCTGGTTGTTGGGGGGTTGCCAAGTTAGAAATGCTGGTAAGTACGCTTGGGCTGCAGGGCAGGGCCTGTTGGGTGATAAACATGCCCACATTCTGTGGAAAATACCGCATGTTTGCTCTCTGAATCCCTGACCTGCACATTTTTTTTTCTCTGACTTTCCTTCCCCTCTGGCTATCATCTTTTCACCCTTGATTGGCTGTTTCCATTAGTGGCTTAGGATTTGGGAGCATTAGGTATTTAGAGACTGATTTTCATATTTAAATATTTATTCCCTTTCTACTTCTCCTGGTCCATTAAAATTCATAAATCTTTGGTCCTGGCTACAAGCTGCCTTAGGTACTATACTAACATGAAGATATTATGTTACTCAGTTAAAGTCTATCTTTTTTTTTTTTTTAATTTTAATTTTTGGTACCGGGTATTGAACCCAGGGGTCTTAACCACTGAGCCACTCACTTTCCCAACCTCTCTCATTCTCTCTCTCTCTTTTTTTTTTTTTTTTTTTTTTTTTTTTTTTTTTTTGAGACAGGGTCTTACTAGGTTGCTTGGGTCCTCTGAAAATTGCTGAAGCTGACTTTGAACTTGTGATCCTCCTGCCTCAGCCTCTGAGCTGCTGGGATTGCAGGTGTCCGCCACCACACCTGGCTTGTCTTTTTTTTTTTTAAGAAAAATATGGAGGGCTGGAGTGGTGGCTCAGTGGTTACGGTGTTTGCCCAGCATGCGTGAGTACACAGGTTCAAACCCCAGCACCGACATACACAGCTAAGTGTCAGAGCAACGAAAGCCATGTGAAAAGCTCAATAAAAATTGATTCTCTCTCACTATCTCACTGTCCTTCTCTCTTTAAAAAAAGAAAAAGAAAAATATGGATATTGGTCCATGTTGAATGTCAATGATTACTTTGCCAGAGGGTGGTTAATTTTATCCATGTCAAATCATGTCATTTGCATGTCATACCAGTGCAGGCAAATTAAAGACAAAAGATACTCCGGTTTTCCCCTTAGCCCCCTTCCTCTTTCCTGCCCTAGTCAAGTGGACGAGGTGGGAGATAAAGAATGATAATTAAAGTCTGGTGTAGTGGAGCCACCTAAGTCCTAGCTACTTGGAGACGGAGGCAGGACGATCACTTGTGCTCAAGAGTTTGGAGAAAGCCTGGGCAATATATCAAGATTTTTTTCTTTCTTTTCTTTTCCTTCCTTCCTTCCTTTCCTCCTCCTCCTCCTCCTCCTCCTCCTCCTCTTCCTCCTCCTCCTCCTTCTTCTTCTTCTTCTTTTTATAAAACGCACACACGAGAGAAAGAGAGAATTGATTTTATTTCTTTTTCATCTGGCCTTTGCTGACACTTAGTTGTGTATGTGATCCTGGGGTTTGAACTTGGGTCCTTGCTCATGCCAGGCAAGCACCAAAACTGCTGAACTCCTAGATTTTTCTTAAAAGGTAAGAATAGTAACTTGGTTGAGGAGAAAAAAATCCTTTTAGCTATAGGTTTGTGATATGGGATGCTGGCTTTTGCCCTCTCACAGCAATAGCATGACCTCATGTAAATCCCAGAAGCTGGGGAACCTCAAATCCCCAGCTTCAAAATAAGGTGCTCACATAGGAAAACCCCTGCGTTCCTATGTGCACCTTTCTTTGCAAAATACACAAAGCCCAGCATCCCATTGAGACCTCACATGCAGTGCCAGGAAATCTGTGGCAAGAGGTGTCAATACCAGAGATCCTGGGGTCCACGCTGCCCTTGAGCTTGGCCTTGGCCAAGCCAGGAGTGAGAGCTCCAGCAAGCATCTCCCCAGAGAGGAAGCCAAGCACAGCTGAGACCCTGGCCTGTCCACTCCGATCCTGTAAGAGATACATTTCAGGATAAGGTGATGTTTACTGGGGGTTTTGCCTCCTTCCTTTCTTAAATTCTTCACAACACCTTACTTCAGGGCCAGGGCCATGTACAAGCATGGGGCCTTGGCAAATCACAAGTGAGTTAAAGAGAACAGTGCTTCTCCAGCTTCAGAGGCAATGTAAAACCTATTGGTGTACTGGGGTAACTTAGGCCTGTGGCACTTCAGCATTCTTTGTGATTTAAGACTTGGGCTGTGCCTTTGGTTCTGAATTCCCAGGCAGCCTTTAATCCCATCAGCTCCTCTGTTTTCAGCGTTGCCGTTTAACGGGAAGAGTCCTGTAAATAAAGCATCAGAAAGGCTTTTGCAAATGTACGGGTACAGATAGAGCTGTTAGTTTCTTCCCTCCAAACAAAACCCCTCCTGTCTCCTACACACACCCTCAGTTAAATTATGTTTGATGAAAAGATCCTGCCCAGGCATAGCAGGTTTCCCAGAACATTTCTTTTCTTTCTTTTTTTCCCCCTTGTCAATATACTTTCAAGTCTAATTTTTTTTTATTAAGGAGTTGAGTTATTGTACATTCATAAACGATATAAAGTAAAACAATATGATACACATTTGTTCCTAAACCAGAATTGCATTTCTAAAGACCAAGAAGATGAGTAGCACCCTGAAATCAGAAGGCTTCAGAAGAGAAAGTAGTTTAAAATGGAGGGAGTGGGGAGGAAGGAAACTTACACGGTCAGGCTGCTACTTTTCTTTCTTTTATGTTGTCTTTCCAGGGAGAGAATAACTTAGCCCTTGGTTTTCAATGCCTCTTTAGAAAGGGTGCCAGGGGCAGGGGATAAGCCCCAGGTGTCTTCCCTTAGCATGCCAGAGGCCCTGTATTCCACCCCCAACAGGGGGTAGGGGGAGAAGAAGGAAGGAAGAAAGGAAAAGATAAGAAATGGTACCAGAACCAGCCAGAAAGAGGAGGCCCAGCCTCACACCCCCCTTCAGGGGAGCCAGGCAGCACCAGCCTGCCATAGCTGCTCTGTGGCTCCTGAACAGGTATGCCAGGGGTCGGGGAGGGGAGGTTCTCTCCCATCTAGCCACATTCTCTGAAGAAGGCCAATAGGATCCCAAATCCCACCTACAGGATCAGAGTTGGCATGGACTCTAATGGCAGTGGCTCTTTCTCACTCCGGGAGCACTCTTGCGTTCCCTTAGATCTTTGCAATTACTATGACATATTAAAAAGGAGTCCTTTTTCTCGAGCTTTTCTGGTTGTTATTATTACTATTTTTATTTATGTATTTTTGGCATATTCATTTGCCTTCCTGCCCTAAAGGAGAGCTTGTAGGCTTGTAGTTTTTGTTTGGTTTGGTTCTGCAGTCCTGAGGGTGGAACCCAGGGCCTTATGCATGTCAGGTAAGCACTATATCCCCAGCCCTTTTAGATTTTGTTTCAGATCTTACGAAATGGCTCAGCATCTGTGGGCTGGTCCGATTTTCCTGCAGTCCGCTCCCATAGCTGAATTATCTTTTATCTTTTTCTCCCACTACCGGGCAGGCTGGTCTCCACGGCTGGTCTCCACGGCTGGTCTCCACGGCTGGTCTCCACGGGGCAAGGCTGCTGCCCGCTTGGGCTTCGACATTTTTTCTTCCTTCGCTGCTTTGCTTGGTCTTAGGACTCTGACGTGTTACTCTGACTTTTCTCCCGCCTTCATTTGTTTCTTCCGTAGGAATGTTCATTTTTCTCGCTTCCTTTTTCCATCTTGTAGACATTTTTTTTTTCCAAAGCATTTTTGTGGAAAAATCATCTCAGCCTCAGACAGGGATCACGTGACCTTTTTTCCTCCTTTTTGGATTCTAAAAATAGTGTGCTTCCTACTTTGATTTAGTTTGCTTTTTTAACTGTGACTTTTATTTACATGTGAGCATTCCTTGAGAGGGTGTTTTGACCTTTTAGGCTGCAGTGTCAAAAACTCAAAGGGCTTGAACAAATGCAAGACTTTAGAAGCGCAGGGGGACTCCAGTCTAGCTGGATCGTGGGTTGAAACAATGCATTTAGGACTCATTTCCTTCTCCTTTTTCCTGTTTCTTTTTCCTTCTTGCTAGTTGGCAATCAAACCCAGGGCCTAGTTCATGTTAGGCAAGCTCTCTACCACTGATCTACACCCCCAGTTTGTTTGTTTGTTTCTTTCTTTTTCTTTCTTTCTTTTCTTTTTTTTTATAGAGAGGGACGGTGAGAGAGAGAGAGAGAGAAGCAATTTTTTAGTTTTTCATGTGACTTTCATTCCTCCGACACTTTGCTGCGTAGGTGGTGCTGGGGTTTGTAACTGCTGAGCCACCGCTCCAGCCCCTTCTTTTTCTTTTAAGACGTTCTCACTATGTTGCCCAGCCTGCTATAGAACGCCTAGGCTCAAGTGATCATCCTTCCTTAGCCCCCTAAGCTAGCTGGGACTACAGGTGTGTGCCACCATGCCTGGCTTGGCACTCTTTCCTACCAAGTTGTCTCTCTATCTCACTGTCCCAAGTCTGGGGTAGGTATTCTGGGCACAGGACTTCCATGGAAAGAACCAGCAAGTCCCAGGCAGACTGGATGAGTTGGTCTCCCTTTCTCTCTGCCTCTTTTTGGATTGCCCTCATTTGGGCAGATTGTCCTCATCTGGTATCAGAGACTCTGGAAGTGGCTCTAGCTTTGCCAGGTTTTGACATCTGGCTTTCCTGGGAGAAAGAAAGACTTCCTGATATTTCCAGCACTAGCAGAGAGGAGACCTCATATTTGGTCTTGTTTGGTCCAGATTCCTTTCCTTAAATTGACCAGAGGGCTGATGAATGCTGACCAGCCTTTCTTGGGTCACTTTCCACCCTGGAGCTTAAGGCTAGGGGCAAGGCCTGGTGGAGCGTGATCTTCAAGGTGATGCAGAGATGAAAAGCCCACTGCAGAATGCTTCCTTACCCCACATTGCAGGGAGGGTCTTCTTTTTCTTTTTTTTTAAGAGAGAGGGACAGTGAGAGAGAGAAAGAATCAATTTTATTTAGTTTTTCACATGGATTTCATTGCTCCCACACTTAGTTGTGTACATGGTGCTGGGGCTCGAACCCGGGTCCTCAGGCATGTCAGGCAAGCGCTGTAACTGCTGAGCCACCGCTCCAGACCCGTTGGGGGTGTTCTTAATGACATCTTAATGTGTATTAGGAGAAAAGAGACATACATGGCTTTGAGCAATTTTTAACTTGAAAAATATTAATTTGCTTTTGTGGGAAAGCCATGATTTCAATAACCATACCCTTTTTGTTGCATAAAAACACTTAAAATAACATTACTTCATTGTATTTGGACAGTACTTAGTTTAAAAGAGTACTTCTTGTGCCTCCTTTAATCCTTTAAGAACCCTATAAAAGGGACTGGAGTGGTTGCTAAGTGGTTATGGCACTTGCCTGGCATGCTCAAGTACTTGGGTTTGAACCCCAGCACCATGTACACAACAAAGTCTAGGAGCAATGAAAGCCACATGAAAAACTAAATAAAAATTGCTTCTCTCTCTCTCTCTCTCACTGTCCCTCTTTATTTAAATGAAAAAAAAAAAGAACCCTATAGGAGACTGTTATTCCCATTGTACAAAAGAGAAGGTTTAATATTAAAATACATAACTCATTCAGAGATAAATATTGTATATACCTAGTAAGAAATAAGGATAAACAGAAAAATCCAGGGGAAGGAAAGGTAATGTCTATATACTTATTTTAAATCAACCCTAGTTTTATTCATTTTTCATTCAATTATTGCAATAACTGCAAATCCTCAGATGAAACTTGGCAAATGCAAGTCTTAATAAGTTTGTGTAGGGCTGGAGTGGTGGCATAGTGGTTACATGCTTGCCTGGCATATGTGAGGGCGCAGGTTCAAACCCCAGTACCATATACACGATGAAGTGTTAAGCAGTGAAGGCCACATGAAAAACTAAATAAAATTGATTCTTTCTCGCTCTCTCTTACTGTACCTCTCTCTTAAAAAAAGAAAGTTTGTGTAACAATTACAGAATTGGACCCACCCAAGAATCTTCCTTTTCCTCCTGAAATTTTGGCTGCCTCTTATCAGCAGAGGTGCAGGATAGAGGAGGGGGGATAATGTTTATTGAATCTATGCCCCTGGGGCTAGATTATCTCAGCTGAATCTTCACAAGAATCCTGTCTGGTGGATACTTAAGGCTACATTTTGTAAACCTCAAGATGGGCTTGGAGGGCTTGGTTGCATGTCCTGCTCCCAGAGCAGGAAGCATAACTGAGCATGTGCAGCAGGCACCTCAAACTCTGCATGGTCACTGTGCCTGTCCCTGAATTCAGCACCCTGTGCTTAGATCTGCAGGCTGCCTTCTCCCACCCCTCCACCCTGCTGATTTGGCTTTCCCTGGAGTGCAGGAGATTAGGGCTCAGATTCCAGAGTCAGAGGGAACCAGGTTGGAATCCCAGCTGAAGCCATCACCAGTGCCCGTGACCTGACATTTGCAAAGCTTAGAGGATGTGTATGCATACACAGTAAGCATGGACCCTGGAGCCAGACGGCACAAGTTTGAATCCTGACTCTGCCAAGTACAAGCTGTGTGAGTTTGGATTCAGTACCTAACTTTTGTGTCCCAGTTTCACCATCTGTCAAATGGAGAAACTAATATTTATCAAATATGTGAGGCTTAGGTGAGTTAGACCAGTGCCTGGAACATTTTTTTTTTTTTGGTATTGGGGGTTGAACCCACATCCCCAGACCTTTTTTATTTTTATTTATTTATTTTTTATTTTAAGACAGGGTCTTGCTAAGTTGCTTAAGGCCTAAGTTGCTGAGGCTAGCCTTGAACTTGTGATCCTCCTGCCTCAGCCTCCTGAGCCACTGGGATTACAGATGTGCGCCACTGCAACCAGTGGAAGGGAACTTCTTTAAATAAGGGGGTTAGAGACAGCTTGGCAAAGCAGTGTGCATGCACAAAATGAGTGAGCCAGCCACACACTTGGGAGAGAGGCTACAGCCAAGAATAGGGGTTGAAAAGGTCCTGGGGTGAGCAGGAGCTGGGTGTGTTCAGGAGCCAAAAAAGCACCCTGTGGAGCTGTGGCCAAGTGGACAAGGGTGAGTTGGGCCAGGTGGAGGTGGGCAGTGTATGAACTGAGCAGGTTCTAGTGACAGAACTGTCAGCATCCAGTCAGCATCTTGGGGGTATTGGCAGATGAAGCTAAACAGTGGGTGTGAGTGCTTAGCTTAGTACCTGGTATAAATACTCAGTAACCTGGATCCAGCCTTGGCCATCTTCCCACTATCGTGCAGTCATCCTGCCCTCTTCTCTCTCCTGCAATAGTTAAGTTTCTTCTAAACAGTTTCCCAACTCCATTGCCAGCCTGTCTTAATCCATCCTCCACAATGACAGAATGACCTTTATAAAATGCACCTTTGATCATGTGTCCTTTCTCTCTTCTTAGAAACTGAGTCCATCATGCACAGTATAATGTCCTCACCCCTTCCTTGGGCACAGGAAGCTCATCTGGGGCCTTTCCAGTGCCTTCTTTAGCTGGGCCCCCCAGCCCATACCAGACTCCAGCTTTCCCGGATAACTTGCAGGTCCCACCTGTGCCACTTCCCACCTTGCTGTGGTGATGCATGCCAGACCCTCTGCCAGGGTGCTCTGGAGTACTCTTCCTCCCCCATTCTGCGTCTGACCAACGTGTGCTCTTCTTTTAAAATCCAACTGAGAGTCACATTCTCTAAAAATCCTTTCCTTGTTCTCACTCCTCCAGGGTCCTGTAGCACATGGTGCTGTTATCACTTGTGTTGCAATTTCCTGGTGACCCTGTCCATGCAGCTTCAAGGGCAGCAATGGCACATGGCACATGCCAATTCTTTTTCTATTTTTTGTTCCGGGTATTGAACCCAGGGGTGCTTGACCACTGAGTCACATCCCCAGCTCATTTTATTTTGAGACAGGGTCTCACTTAGGGCTTTGCTAAGTTGCTCAGGCTGGTCTTGAACTCACAATCCTCCTGCCTCAGTCTTCTGAGTTGCTGGGATTATAGGCACGAGCCACCGCACCCAGCCACATTGCTGATTTTTGCTCTCCTTAAATATAGCACAACCCCTGACACAGATGCAGTGCTCAGTACAGCACGGAGTCCAGGCTCAGATGCATTTACCTACACAAACTCAATTGTGTGTGCATGAACATACACTCACAGGTAAACACATACACATGCTATGGAAGGTCAACTGGTGTCAGTCATCCCAGCCTGGCTTCCTTTCCCCGCAATGAGTCTGCGGTCCGGCGGGAGACAAGGATTTTGCTTATCTTACGTTGGCCCTGGATTCCCATAACTCCTCATCTCTGGCCAACTTTTGTTCATCTGCTGCTCATTAGAAGAAACAACCATCTGGATCAAGATGAAAGGGAAAATTGGCCGTGTTGAAATTATGGAGACACTGCATGTCATCCGAGCATGACATGATCCCAAGGGATTTTTCTGGATGAAATTTTTCCTTTTTTCTTTTCTTTTCTCTGGTTACTGTGGCCTGAGCCCAGGACCCTCCACGTACTAGGCAAGTGCTGTACCACTGAGCTACATCTCCAGCCCTTTTATTTTATTATTTATTTTTTTTGTTTACGAAAGTTTCCCAGGCTGCGCTTGAACTTGAGGTCTTCCTACCTCAGCCTCCTGAACAGCTGTTCCAGAGGAATTTTGAGTGTTATGATGTTGTTCTCGCCCAGTTCATTAACATCCACGCAGGATGCATCAGCAGCTCTAAACATCGGATGACTTTATGGAACAACTAGTAATTGACAAAGTGAGGGCACAAATTTATATCTTCTTGCTTTTTTTTTTTTAAGAGAGAGGGAGAAAAAGGTAGACTCAATTTTATTTAGTTTTTCATGTGATTTATGTTGCTCCAACACTTTGTTGTGTGTGTGGTGCTTGGATTTGATCTCATGTCCTCGTGCATGCGAAGCAAGTGCCATAACCATTGAGCCACACCACTCCAGGCCCATCTTCTTGCTTCTGATGCAACATTCTGTCTCCTGTCCACAATGCAGTGCATAGAATTCCCTTTTTCCTAAAGGTTGGTTTCTTTGGGGGGCGGGTACTGGAAATTGAACCCAGGTGTGCTCAATCACTCAGCTACATCTCCAGCCTTTTAAAATTTTTATTTTGAGACAGGATCTCACTAAATTGCCAAGACTAGCCTCAAACACACAGTCCTCCTGCCTCAGGCTCCCAAGTCGCTGGGATTACAGAGGTGCACCCCCACCACGGTCTCTTTGCATTTCTGAACTGCTGAGTCATGGCCCTGTGTCATGTCCTAGGCCCCCTCCCTCACTTCTGCTAGCTTCTGGACATCTCTTCCCAAGCTGCACACGCATTGGCTGGCACGCTCCACCTTCCATCAGCCTCCTCCTCACAAACCCAGCTTCTCCCCCTCCAGGCCTGCATATCTAGGCAGCACATTCAGCTTATTCTGCCTCTGCTAGGCATCTAGTGAGCTCCACCCCTCTCCTCCTGTTCTCTGGACTGCCCTCAAGTCCAGCCCACCAATCTCTCCAGCGTGTGGTCAGATTACTCCCAGTGGTCCCTCTGGCCCGAGTCTCCCTCCTTGAAACACACTAACACGGTGGACACAGTTTTCTTTTGAAAGCACAGCTGTTCGAATGACATTTCTCAATTCCAAAAGTTTTGGTGAGTACCAATAACTTATTGAATCATACAAACGTGGCACCCTGGCGTGTTGGATATCAACTCAGTATCACCTCCATCCCCTCATTGTCAATTCCCACTGTGGCCTTTCCTGAGGGGAACTTTCCAGAAAAACCGCCATGCCTAGTATTCCTGCCCTTGTTCTTGTCGCTCTGTCCTGGTGCCTCTCTTCCCCATCATTCCCACTTAAAACAGTGGCCTTCATACATCTGTGTGCAGTGGCTTGTCACTTAGGCAACGTGTGCTGATATTTCCTCTTCAGTCTTATCCCTTTTGCAAACATTGCTGTGACTTTTGAGTCTTTCTATAATCTTTGCATTATAATTATGAATGTGAATGTCATATTAGCTGAGTAGGCTATAATCTCTTTGGGGTCTTTTGTGTTTTTGTTAGTCCAATATAACAAGTGTCCAGTGGGCTGACAGTAAACGTTTAATATTTACTGAATTGAGTCCGAAGGGAATAATTATTTCTCTTTTTTTTATTAATAGTGCTGGCAGTTGAACCCTAGCCCTGGCACGTGGTAGGTAAGCACTCTACCACTGAGCTCTGTGGCAGGAAACATTTGTGTGTGTGTGTGTGTGTGTGTGTGTGTGTGGTACTGTGGATGGAACCCAGGGCCTTGCACACGTGAGCTGCATGCCCAGCTCACCAGGAAATTATTTTTAATATGCTGGTGCCCTTGACAATCACAAATCACCATCACCTGCACACAGACCCTAGGTTATATAGCCAAATCCTAAAAAGTCAGCTTCCGACAGCGTCTTCCAGCTATGCTCAGTCGTTCCTGGACATCACACATATCCTGATCCTCCATTGCTCCTGGGAACAAAAATGGGGAAATTCTCTCCCAGTCAGTGTTTCCAAAACATCTTCTATTGCTTGTCCTTTTTTTTTAATATTGGGAATTGAACCAACCGGGGTTGCTTTACCACTGAGCCACATCCCCAGCCCTTTTTTATTTTTTTATTTTGAGGCAGAGTCTTCCTAAGTTGCTGAGGCTGTCTTCAAACTTGCAGTCTTCCTGCCTCAGCCTTTCTCTAGTCACTGGGATTACAGATGTACACCCACCACAGCTGGCTTGCCCATTCTGAGAATGCTTCTCAATGTGGAGTCTGTCTAGCCTGGGGCAGCACCTGCTCAAGCCAGACCCTTTCAAACCAAGGCCCACCAACCATGTTCTTAGTAACCAGTGCCTTATTCTGCATCAAACTAGCAAAAAATGAGTCCAGTAGCAGAGGCTGCTGCTTCAAAGACCACTTCTGGGCTGTCAAAAGGCTACTACTTCTTTGATGGAATTAACCCATCTTTTAAGAAAAAAAAAATTATCTGGTTATGATTTTGGGTGATGATTTTTTTTTTCCTCCTGAGACTTGCAGCGAGCAATTGTTAGCCTTAGAAAGTTATATTCAGGGCTGGAGGGTGGCCAGGTGGTTACATCGCTTGCCCAGCATGCACAAGTACACGAGTTCAAACCCCAGCACCCAGGTACACTAAGTGTCAGAGCAATGAAAGCCATGTGAAAAATTCAGTAAAAATTGATTCTCTCCGTCTCTCTCTCTCTTAAAAAGAGAAAGAAAGAAAGAAAAGAAAGTTGTATCCAAAGCAAAAGTGTGTTCATTGCTTTCCCAACAAACCATTTCTTCAGGTGGCTTCTTCAAGCCAAATCTGCTCAGAAATGGGTCGGGTTCAAACCCCAGCACCACGTACACAACTGAGTATTGGAGCAATGAAGGCCATGTGAAAAACTAAATAAAGTTGTTTCTCTCTTTCTGTGTCTCTCTTACAGTCCCTCTCTCTTTAAAAAAAAAAAAAATGGGTCTTTATTTCACCCTGTGACCCACATAGCATGTGGCTGACATTCTTAAGATGCTTCTGGAGGGGCTGGAGTGGTGGCTCAGCGGTATCATACTTCCCTGGCATGTGTAAGGACCCGAGTTCAAACCCCAGCATCATGTATACAACCAAGTGTTGGAACAATAAAACCAGATAAAAAACTAAATAAAGTTGATTCTCTTCTCTCTCTCTCTCACCTTCCTTCTTGCTGTCTCTTAAAAAATAATAAAATAACAAAAGATGCTTCTGGACAAAGTTATGGAGGCAGGTTTTCCTCATTTACCTTGTGTTGCCTTTACTGCCAAGGTTCCAGAAAATGGATGGGTGGAGGTTATACTTTCAAACCCTTTGGCCTGAAACTCTGATCTTCCATGAGAGTCGTTCCTTATCATCTTTCTCTTCAGCCAGATTACAACTGCAAATATTGAGGGTAAAACTTAGATCTTTCCTGAGTAAGCTGGAGACCCTTGGGTCATCCTCACGGATTTACTCTCATACCACGGTCAGTCCAGTCTTCTTCTGGAGATTTCCTGTTTCATTTCCTCTTTAGCCAACTTCTTCCTGAGCCCCAATCTTCACATATCTCCTCTTTCATTGGAAGCCTGTCATTCTGTCTTTGGTCCAAGTCTGACTCTTTGGGGGAACTTCAGTCTCTGGTGTCTCATGTGAACATCGCCTTCCCTGAGACCCTGCTGACCTCCCTAGGTGTTGGGTCATCTCCTGAAGACAGTGAACGGGCTTTCCCTGGCAATTACTCAATCTAAACCAAGCTTCCCAATTTTAACTTTCCAACTTTCCTCTAAAAACAGGTTATTCCTGCTGAATCAGGAATAACCACAGCATTTAGAGCCAAAGGGACCGTGGAGATCATCTCACCCCAATCCTAAATACAAATTTGGAAGTTGCAATCCAGAGAGATCAAATGTCTGGTTGATTGTCCTGCTTGATGAAATCAATCTCTAGCACAATTACTTACTATTAAAAATCATACAGAAAGATCACCCAAGGCATATGTGGTATGGAAGGGAAGGGAAGTTGGGTGCCAAGAACACTAGTAATTATTATCTCTATGTTTTCCCATTAAAACTTAGGTTGTAACTAAAACCTTCCAAAGTCCACTGAGGAACATTTGTGCAGTTAGTATAATTTAAGTTTGGGTTTTTTGTTCACTCTGAAGCTGTCTCATAGCAGTTAATCGTTTTGTCCCCATCCCTCAGTGGTTTGCAGAAATGTGAAGAAGGATCATGTAGGGGTTTTATGTACCGTAGTAGACTTAGTGATGATTTGGATCTTGCCCCTTCCAACAATGGCTTGAGCATTTTTTTTGCTGGTCAATTCTGACTGTTCTATAATCAGTAAGACTTTCAGTAATGATTCTCAGTCAGGGATTGAGTGGGATCAGTGATATCTAAGGCAACCAATTCTTCCTGGTTTGCCTAGGACTTAACCAGTCTTAACAATAAAAATCCCTTGTGTTGGGAAGATTGTAGCACTTGTTCATTCCAAGCATCACCCACCCCATTCCTGCTCACCTTTCTACTCCCAGGACAAGTTAAAATCAGGAATTAGTGCCCTGGGGCTAGAGCTGTGACTCAGTGGTTGCCTGGCATGCCCGAGGACCCAGGTTCAAACCCCAGCACCACATTACATACACAACTAAGTGTCAGAGCAACGAAAACCAGATGAAAAAGTAAATAAAATTGATTCTCTCTTTCTCTGTCTCTCACTGTCCCTCTCTCGAGCGTGCGCTTTAAAAAAAAAGAATTCGTGCCCTAAGCATTTACATTCCATGGAACAATTCGGAAGGGATAACTGGAAAATTTGCTACTGGAAATCCCCTAGTTACATGGGATACAACACACCAAAGAGAGTGATCAAAACCACAACATCAGGGCTGGAGCTGTGGCTCAGTGGTTATGGTGCTTGCCTGGCATGTGTGAGGATGCAAGTTCAAACCCCAGCATTGTGTACACAATGAAGTGTCAGAGCAATGTAAGCCACGTGAAAAACTATATAAAATTGATTCTGTCTTTCTCTCTCTATCTCTCTCTCACTTTAAAAAGAAGAAAAACAACAACAACTCATAATATAAGCCATGAGGGTCCTACCAAAACCATGTGGTTCCAACCAAAGCTGTCCAAGACCAGGCTGATCTATGTGTAAATATTTTTCCCCATTATTTTTGTGGTCAGAGTTTAAAGATGTCCTCTTAAAAAAATGGATAGGTAAATATTAAAACTTGAATCTAAAATCACTTTAACCAGTGGGAGAATCAAATATAAAAATTATATTCCATGAGATATAAACGCAGGATGTATCTTGCAGGAAAAATTGTTCCAGCTTTAATTTCTAGGAAAAGTAGAAGAAACATTTGCTTTATTGGGAATGCTCCAAGCACTCTGCCCTAACCCACTGTCTAAACTCAAGCAAATGAATGACAAGCTCTGTGGGAACAAAGCTGGCTTGAAGAGCGGATTGGATAAACTGAAAATGAGTCAAGAATTTAATAGAGCTATTAAAATTAGAAGTTGGAGGAGAACACTGCCCATCTCTATTTTAGGATTGTTTTGTTTCCATTTATTTGAAAATGTCCAGAAGCTGAGGACCATGAGATCTTCAAGATACAGATCTCTGGCAGGTAGCAGCTATGTTGTAAAATATGGTAGCTCAGTGGTAGGGCATTTTCCTAGCATGCACCAGTCTCTGGGCTCAATCTCCAGCACTACAAAATAAAAAGGACAATAATATACTGTTTCTGGGGCTGGGAGTGTCATTTAGTGTTAGCGCTCATGCTTATCATGGGCAAGGCCCTGGGTTTGATCCCCAACACCACAAAGAGACAAAACAAACAAGCAAACAAAAAAACTTAAAGCTGGGAGATTTGGAAGTAGTTGGTATGAATGAAAAGAAAAACCAGAATAATCAGATTTGGACATGTATTTTCATTGTGAATTTTCAGTCTTTTTTCTCAGAGGAGACATTTGCAATTAGAGAAAAGATGCTGTGAAAGACATAGTTACTCATGCTGTTCCTCGAAATTGAGTGTGAAATTGTGGGTTATGGATTTTTGATGTTTTTGTGGTATCGGGGATTGAACCTGGGGCACCCTTCCACTGAGCTACATCCTCAGCACTTTTTATGTTTCATCATGAGATAGGGGCTTGCTAAATTGCCCAGGCTGACCTCAAATGTGCAGTCCTCCTGCCTCAGCCTCCTGAATCATTGGGATTATAGGTGTGCAACCCCGCATCCCCATACCCCCGATGGTGGTCTTGACCACCATGGTATGCATTTGTCTATATCTTTAAGGTTTTTCTGGTGCTTCAGCATGCCAGCTCTCTAAAAAAGTAGCCAGGTTGGATGTAGTTTGAAAAAAACAGACTCAAAGCTGGGTGCAGTGGTGAATGCCTATTATCCCAGGGGCATGGGAGGCTAAATCAGGAGGATCACAAGTTCAAAGCCAGCCTCAGCAATTTAGCAAGACTCTGTCTAAAAAAGGGTGGGGAGTACTAGGGATGTGGTTCAGTGGCTAAGCACCCCTGGATTTAATCCTTAGTACCCAAACAAAAACCAGGCTCAAGATACTGCAGTGGGGAATGAAGAGAAGTTTCCCAGTGCCAGGGTCAGGGCAGAGGGCACTCTGCCCTTGATAGTGTGGCCTTGAGGTCTTAAGGGCTCCTCCCTGTACTCCGGGATCTTTTAAGTGGCAGAAAGACCTGGTCACATACAACTTTTCTGTAGAGGCTCAGGGTGTAAATTATTTGTCCAAGCTCTTTGTAAATCCAGCCTTGCACCCAGTCTGTGGGGGTGGAGAGGTAGGGGTTGGTTTGTTTGTTTTCAGGGGAGGGGAGGTACTGGGGATTGAACCCAGGGGTGCTAAACTACTGAGCCACATCCCCAGCCCTTTTTATTTTGAGACAGTCTTGCTAAATTGCTTAGAGACTTGCCATCCTCCTGCCTCAGCCTCCCAGATTGCTGGGATCATGGGCTGAGCCACCAAGCCGGCCAGGCCAGACGATCTTTGTGTAAAGGTTGTGGGTATAGGATCTTCAACATTTATTATTTACCACCATCTCACACTTCCTCATTGGGAAAAATACAGAAATTAACAAGTGATTTCGACAACCCTGAAGTTGCAAAATTCAGGCCTGGAGGAGTCTGATTAACATCTAGAACAAAGGGCACCAAACTGGAGCTTCTGGGCTAAATCTGCCCTCCAGGGAACAATGATTTTTGTGTTTTCCAGTGGTCAAAACAACATAAAAATAAACCCACTTGATGACATGAGGGGGTTATATTAAATTTAGATTTCCATGTCTGCAAAAAAAAAAAAAAGTTTTATTAGGACACAGCACTGGCAGCTTGGATCAGCTGGAGCCTCATGAATGACCCAGCAGCCTGAAAGTTACTTACTTGGCTCTTTCTGGAAAAAGTCCTAACACCTAATGGAGAAGCATGTGACAAACAGATTTGCCTAGAATTTTTGAGCAAAAAGTTTTGTCATAATCTTGAGTTTTCTAGATAACCAAAACCTACCCTTTTGTGCATGAAATGATTAGTTTTTTTCCTCAATGGGGGGGGGATTTGAGGGTAGCTCAGTGGTACAGGGTTTGTGTAGTACGTATGAGGTCCTGGGTTCAATCCCTAGCAGCACAAATTGATTTTCTGAATGAACACATTTCAGAAATATTTTTTCAAATAAAATATGTAGAATAAACATGTATGTTTACATTTCTATTTCACTTTTTGTTCTCTGCTTATTTTAAAAAATTTTTTTATTAAGGAGTTGAGTTATTGTGCAATCACAAATGCATATAAAGTAACAATATGATATGCATTTGTTCCTAAACCAGTCTCTTGATTCTTCTATATTTCACCCCTACAAGCTATATAAATGTTTAGATTGTGAATTTTCCAGAATTAAATTATTGCATAGGTATTATTTGGATTCTGCTAGATCCCTCCCTATCCTCCCTTTCTCCCCCCAACTCCCTGCACCCCCCTGCCTCGCCTCTCTTTTTTCTGCTTGTTCTGAAAGAGTCTGACATTGATCTAGACTCTTGGTTGCGTTCATCTTCATAGTTTTGAAGTCCTTTCATGAACATTATTGTGAGAATCATTTTTTGAAGAGAGAGGGACAGTGAGACAGAGAAAGAGAAAAACAACTTTATTTAGGTTTTCACATGGCCTTAGTTGCTCCAACACTCAGTTGTGTACGTGGTGCTGGGGTTTGACCCTGGGTCCTCGTGCTTGCCAGGCAAGCACCGAAACCGCTGAGCCACTGCTCCAGGCCCTCATGAACATTATTGTGAACTTTATAAATGCTAGAGGTATTGAACCTGTAATAAAACTGGCATTGAAGCTAGAGCAGTGGCTCATGCTTGTAATCTCAGCAGCTCCAGAGGCGAGGCAGGAGGATCGAAAGTTCAAAGCCAGCCTCAGCAATTTAGCAAGCCTGTCTATACATACACAGAGAGAGAGAGAGAGAGGAAAGAGAGAGAAACAATAAGGACCAGGGATATGATTCAATGGTTAAGTACCCCTGGTTCAATCCCTGGTACAAAAAAAATAAAAAGCCTTTCTAAGCTTCCACAAATGAGTGACCACACAAATTATTTGTGCCTGGCTACAGAAGGGGAGTTGTTCTGGTGTCCTGTCGCACACTAGGGCCACCACAGTCTAAAACTGTATTAGTTATACTTTTCAGAATAACTAGGGGAGGAGAGTTTGAGGATTCCTAACCCATAGAATGGTAATAATTGAGCAAATGGTCCCAGATTTTTTTTTTTTAAGAGAGAAAGGGACAGTGAGAGAGCGATCAATTTTATTTAGTTTTTCATGTGACTTTCGTTGCTCCTACACTTCGTTGTGTATGAGGTGCTGGGGTTCAAACCCGCATCCTCGCATGTGCCAGGCAAGTGCCATAACCACTGAGCCACCACTCCAGCCCCTAATTATCCTGATTTAATTATTTAATTATTACGTTTTATAAATATAAGGAAAGTAGTGAATGAAGGAAATAAAGGAAAAAGTGGCGGCTGGGACACCCTGTCTGCTTACAGACTAGGGGTGGATATAGAAGGTGTAAAGGAAAAGAGGATTCTGATATTGCTAGGGAGTTGTCAGGGAAGGGTCCTTTCTTATGGTGATGGACTCTTTAGAGTTTCTTTGCTTGATGGTGGAGTATTGCTGGTGGGTCTGGGGTTTAGGGACAGGTAGATCTTATTCTAAGGTGGAGGAAATGTTTCAAGATAGCTTTGCCTAACAATATACATGAATGACAGCACTGTGCCCATACATATGTACAAATGCCTTACAATTTAAATAAATAAATAAATAAGCACTGCCTTGATCCAACAGCCAATTATCATGCCCAGGTTTCCAATCTCACACCCCTCTTCTGTCAACCCAGCTAGAGTAGATATAAAAACTTAGGTACAGTTCATCAGAACTAAGTCCTTGACAGGAAAAGGGATCCTAGCCAGGCTCTTGGAATGCCCTTCTGGAGAGCCCAGCTCTTTGCTTTACTGTTTGGGCTGGGCAGATTATGTGGTATTTATTAGCTGTAGTTCTTCGGGCTGTTCTTTGTGACAGTAAAGGTTATCCTGGGGCACAGAGGCGGGACAGAAAATGTCCAACTGATGACAGCTTTCAATATATTGTGCCAACTAGAGGGAACCAGAAATAATGTCCCAGTTTGGAAGTTAATAGCTTAGCTCTCCCAGTGATTTACTGGAAGAAAATGCCCATTCTGTTACCAGAGAGACCAGGCTCAACAAACCTGCTTGTGCCAGCCAATAATAAAAAGGCATTACACGCTCTCATCTCAGTCTGTAGCGTAGATTATCCAGGGCAAACTATACAGATGTTTCTTGGGGGTTCGTTTTCATTTGGGGGAGGCTTGAATTCTGCTATTTTGAACTGTCAGTCATGTTGCAAACACCTTATGTGCAATCTACTTTAACAAAGTCGCGATGAAAGATCTCGTGGGTTCACTTTGTGTCATGAAGGCACAAATTTTCCTCCAAATTTTCCTCTCCCATTCTCCGCATTCCTGTCAAGGATATATCCTGCAGAAAGGTGTGGCTGTTGAACAAATGAAGGAGAGTAAAGGCATCATAATGGGCTACTGGATTGTTCCTCTCATGTAGCCATTGTGTGTGTGTGTGTGTGTGTGTGTGTGTGTGTGTGTGTGTGTGTGTTTATAATTCCTTTTTTTTTTTTCCTGGACCAAACCGTGATGGGAGAAGAAAAAGAGTGGTATTTAACCTCTGGGAATAAATCAACCCATTAAAAAGCCTTAAGGTAAATGTTTCTCTTTTCCATTACTCAGAACAGAAACCAGAATACTAGTTCAATAGCAGAGTCCAAAGAGGTGACTTTTTTCAGAAGAGAATCAACAGCAATAATCCTTGTCGCACCTTATTGAATGTATTCTCAGTGCCCAAATTCTTGCTAAACCTGACTAAGAGTTATCTCATTTAATCTCAGTACCAACCATGTGAAATAGGAGCTGCTATTATTTACAGACAGAGGTCCCCGGTGTCTAGAGAGATTAAGTAACTTTACCCTGGTCACAGCAACCAGCTGCGATTTAGCCAGGCAGACTGGCTTCGGCATCAGGACAAGCAAGGGAGCTACAGAAGGAAGCCTCTGGTATCAATCCAGCTGTTATGATGACTTCAGGGAGAATATATTTTATTGGCCTGTTTCCTCATCTGTAAAGGAAAGGGGGTGTGTTTGGTTACCCCACATATTCCCAACAACTCTTCTGCAATTCTCCACATCAAGTATCTGTTGGCATTCCTTTAGTCATTCATTAGTACAGTGAACTGTAGGACCTTAGGGGCTGGGAGGTGCAGGGAGGAGGCAGGGAGATTGCTTCATTATGCAATGTTTTCCTAACTGGGGCAGATCACCACACAGGTAGAACAGCTGGATACCTCAGTAGTGAGGCCCATTTTTAACACATCTCCTGTGGCTGCCACTTTGCCTCCAGAAGTGTCCGTAGCACCAGCATCAATCACATATGCAGACCACATTTGCTGCGGGCTCACTGGCAACAAACACCTTGCACCTTGAGCTGTGAGAAGCCCTGTGCAATGTGACCAGACCTGCTCTTCCTGGTTCCCCCGAATGACAGTGACTGATGCTTCCAGGAATTCTGCAGCAGCCTGGAAGCATTTGTTCTTTCTTCAGAGTATGAGAAGTGGAGAGGAGGCTGAGTGGGAAGAAGACCGAGACTTTGAGGTCTATGAAATGACTTAAAATCTGTTGAGTAGGGTTTTTAAAGAGAGCCTGTAGGTAGTCATTCACACATTGCACACCACACCATGTCCACAGCTCAAGTTGAAGCTCTGTGTGAAATGGGAACCAACTTGTGCCCTCCGGGAACAATGACTATCACATTTCTCTCCAGCTAGCAAACTAAGGTGTGCTTATTTCATTGTATGTCATCAAAACTCTCCTCCAATGTGAAAAGCCGCCCTCACCCCTGTGCCCACAGGTGTCATTCTTAGTTCTGCTTCCGATAGCTTGCACATGCATATGGATGCTAAGTCACACATCAGAATGTGTCTGATTTAATCTAGCAGACCTCACCATGGAAGATTTTTTTCCCCTGCTGATAATCTCTTTAGACGTGTTGCAAGAGCATTTTTCCTTATCTGTGTGCCCAGTAGCAGAGATAACACTGAAATGAAAAGAAGTAGCAGAGAAACAAGAAGAGAAAAAAAACCCCAAAGGAGCAGATGCGCTGAATGCTGTGATTTCCAAAGGCTGCTAGCAGATTGTGGGGCTGGCCAGAAAAAGAGACAGCCACTTATTCTAGAAGGCATGGAGAGGAAGGCGTGAGAAGAGAAGGGAGATCAGATCGGAATCGATTGGATGGAAGTAGAGGAGGCAATGGGAGTGCTAGAAGAGAAATTGCGCTCCAGGAAGCAGAACCCATCTTTCCATTCTAGAATATAATTTGCTAAGAGTCACCACTTGCATTTCATATGCAAATGAGGAGGCTTCCCGGAGGCTGGGCTGCGCTAGGCTGGGCTGGGCTAGGCTGGGCTGGGCTGGGCTGGGTTGGGCTGAGCTGAGCAGCGAGGATTCTGTACTTCGGGGCTGCAGACCAGAGCCGGTTGGGAAAGCATCACATCTCTAGCCAGCCCCAGAGGATGGATGAGACACTGAAGCCAAGGACACAGGAGGATTAAAGGATTGGAGGAAAGCAAGTCAGCCCTCTGGGGAAGCTGTTGAAATTCAAGATTGGCAGGAGAAGTCAGTTCAGCCTCTCAACACTTGTGGTTTCGGGGAGTGGGATCATTTCTCAATCTCTGAAGAGAGATTCCTTTCCTAGGGAAGTGAAAATAATGAACTTTTGGAAGAATTATTTTTTGGCTATCAGCGTGCTCAGCGTGGTTTTTTTGGTGATATTTTACAATAGCCAGGTAAGCCTACCAAAAAATCACGAGAAACGAAAGGATTCCAAGGAAAGCTCTTTTAGGATCAATGCCTGCAGTTACGACTTTGAGAAAAAGGCCACCTTTCTGTGGGGAAAGACACTGCCTTCACCTTTGGGAAGAAGCCCTTGCAAGGACTATCTGGCTCAGAGTCACTACATCACAAGCCCCCTGTCGGGAGAAGAAGCCTCTTTCTCTTTGGCTTTTGTCATGGTGATCCATAAGGACTTTGGTACTTTCGAAAGGCTCTTTAGAGCCATCTACATGCCCCAAAATGTCTACTGCGTCCACGTGGATGAAAAAGCCTCAACTGAGTTTAAAAATTCTGTGTCGCAGTTACTGAGCTGCTTCCCCAATGCGTTTGTGGCCTCTAAGAGGGAGTCTGTGGTCTACGCAGGGATTTCCAGGCTCCAGGCTGATCTGAACTGCATGAAGGACCTGGTGGCCTCTGAGGTGCCCTGGAAGTACGTCCTCAACACCTGTGGGCAAGATTTCCCCCTGAAAACTAACAGGGAAATAGTTCAGTATCTGAAAGGATTTAAGGGGAAGAACATTACCCCAGGGGTGCTGCCCCCACCTCACGCGATTGTACGGACTAAGTATGTCCACCGAGAACATATCGGCAAAGGTGGCTCTTTTGTAAAAAATACTAATATTTTGAAAACCCCACCTCCACATCAGCTGACTATCTATTTTGGCACTGCCTATGTGGCTCTTACCAGGGAGTTTGTCAACTTTGTCTTTGATGACAAAAGAGCCATTGATCTACTACAATGGTCCAAAGATACTTACAGTCCTGATGAACATTACTGGGTAACACTCAATAGGATTCCAGGTAGGTGCCACTTTCCGTTCCTGTGTCTTTTTTTTTTTTTATTCGTTCAACATAGTAATACACATAGGAGGGAATTGTTGCCGCATATTCATGAACACATGCATAATGACAGAGCGAGCCAAGGCTGATGCCAGTTAATGACCTTCCCCGTTTGAGTTCCCATGTTTCCCCTACTTTACTACCGTGTTAGTTGGGCTTCTCATGGAACATTCCTGTCTTTTGATGGAGATTGAATTCGCTGGCAGTCTATTTCTCCATAGAAACGATTCATTTTAAATCCTTTGGGAAAAAAAATTACTTCTAAAACGATTCATTTGTTTGCTTTTAGTGACAGTTTTGTGCCGGCTCTGTGTTCTTATAAATATAAGATAACAGTGATCTAAGAAACCCTACGGTAATTCTGGCAACACTACCTTTGATTATATAACACATAGTTACAATTTCTAGCTCAGTCTTTTGAATGAGTACCTTTCATGGTAAGCAAAGCCATAGCTTAATCAGACTAATTTTTAAGGAGCCTTCTAGCAGTAGGTGACATTTCCGTCGGAAGGATGTTATAAACATGGTTTATAACCATGGTTGTGGATACAACCATTCATTTCATTGATGCACAAATTCTGGGAGCTGTTGTGGGTGGGGGCTGTTTTCATGTCTTGGAAACCTCAGTGGATGTTCACAAGTTATCACGGTTGGCTTAAATGTCTCTGATATAAGATCCAAACAAGTACCCAGGTCTCGAATCATCCCTGTTCAAGAAATCTAGCCTGCTATTCTATGGCCTGGGAGGGTGGGTAATAGAGGGGAGACACATAGAAACTAAGTTTTCGCTGGAGTTGATCCAAGGAGAATTCTCAAATTTAGGTCACAGATTTTTATTAGGAATTCAGTTTGCAGTCTCAGGCTTTTTACACACTGTGAGGTCTTCTTGGTTGTTTTTGATTAGGAAAGGGGTCCAAGGTATGCCAGGCAGTTGAGGGCAGAAGATAGACACAGACTCCCTCTTTGATTCAGAACTGGGCTTCTTTGCAAAATTCCGTTCCCATAGGTAGGCTGTGGCCTGCAGTGCCTCTTTCTGGGGATGTCCCAATAAACTTGTTTCCAGTATCGTGCCAGCAGGGTTGTGGTTGTCCGTCCTGTGTGAGGGTGGCCCTATGCCAGCCATTCCTGAGACACTCGTGGCTATCGTGTGTAGCGGCTGTATAAATGCTGTTTGAAACTACCTTCATATCTGAAAGTGGATTCACAACGGTAAGACATGTTTAGGTTCCTGATAACTCAGCATTCCTAAGCACTACGCCAATGTGACAGTCACAGAAATCTATTTAGGGACAGAAAGCGGACCGACAAGGTGACTGGGACAGGCTGGGATAGGCCACTCCATGAGAGTTGATTTTCAGACCTGTTAGTGTGTCAGGTCACAGAGACTCAGGGGGAGTGGCGCAACATCTACAAAGGCCTGTTTTAAATCCATGTAACTGTCAGGTACATGGCATCTGATAGAGTTTCTGTTGGAGTGGTTTGTGCTAGATGTTATATTTTGCATTCTAATCACTGTTTGCAGGTGATGGCAGAGGCTTAGATTAGATGGAAGTAGTTTGGTGCTTTCACAGAGCTGGTCCAAGGCTAAGATGGGATGAGAGCCTGGATTTGATTGGCCTGAAATTCCACCTATTTTTCCTGCAGCAGGAGGAAAAAAAAAAAAAAGCAACGATCTTTTCTTCTTTCCTGTATAACCTAAATAAATTTCCTGCAGAATCTCAGAGAGGAGAAAGGTGACTGGGGAAAGAAGGATATGTAAGCTGCACATGACCATTTCAGCAGCTAGTAAGGTTAGGGGACATGGAAAGGGCGCGTGTATGTGTGTGTGCATGTGTGTGTGTACCTGTGTGTGTGTGTAGAACACAGTGAGGATGTGAGGCCAGTCAGGGCTGCTGTGCTGGCCACTATCACAAGTGTCCTTTCTAGAACTGACTGGAATTGACCACCACCACCCTCTACTGGCTTCTGGACTGGTTTCCCTTCCACCCTGTCTAGAACAGGCTCTGGTCTGGCTCTTCCTTCTCGGAGCTGGTGGGGATGGTCAGTGCCCTTTAGTTGATGTTCTCAGAGAGGCTGGAGGCAGGGAAGCAACCAGGCTGAGATGCTGAACCCAGTCATTGCTGTAACAAGAAAATGAGGTGCCCATGCAGTTCTTCTGGCCTCTTCCCCTCTCCTCGGTCATCATGGTGTCTGTGCATGACTCCGGTGCCCACCGTGTCTTCTGATGGCAAGGCTTTCAGGATCAAGAAGGATGCCTGGTCAGGAAGCAAACGCTAAAACAAAATTGTCCTACTCTCTTATGAATTCTTTTCTTTCTTTCTCTTCTCCTTCCTTCCTAACTTCCTTCATTCCTTCCTTCCATTCTTCCTTCTTCCTCTCTCTCCCTCATTCTCTCTCCATACGTGGGATGGAACCCAGAGTCTTACATAAATTAGAGAGTACTCCATCACTGAGCCACATCCCCAGTCCTAAATTAGCTTTAAAAAATAAGATTAAAAAACAGAAATTAAAAACAAGAGGGACTAGGGAAGTAGCTCAGCCGTGGAGCATATGTTTAGCACACACAAGGTCCTGGGTTCAATTCCACCACCCAAAATAAATAATTGAATAAAACAGTAAAGATATATAAGGTCCTTGCTGGGTGCAGTAGCGTACATCTGTCATCCCAGCAGCTTGGGAGGCTGAGACAGAAGGATCACAGTTCAAAGCCAGCCTCAGCAACTTGACAAGGCCCTGAGCAACTTAGAGAGCACCTGTCTCAAAATAAAAATAGAAAAGGTCTAGGGATGAGACTCAGTAGTTAAGCAACCCAGGGTTCAATACCTGATATCTAAAAAAAGAAACAAGATATTAAAAAGTTCAAAATTTTTACAGTTTGCACTCCAACCTTTTTTTTTTAAGAGAGAGAGAGAGACAGTGAGAGAGAGAATCAATTTTATTTAGTTTTTCATGTGGCTTTCACTGCTCCAATACTTCATTTTGTATGTGGTGCTGGGGTTTGAACTTGTGTCCTTGTGCATGCCTGGCAATTGCTGTAATAGCTGAGCCACCACTCCAGCCCTGCACTCCAACTATTAATGTTCTTGATTCCTTGTATATTTTTCCAGAGGTATTTTGAACAATAATTAAACACTGTAGAAAACATTTACAAATGAATTTTCGTAAGTTCACCACAATAATACTCATTACCAAGAAAAATGCTCCTTGTTTTAGGGACCATATTGTCTGTGAATGAGAAATGAAATTCTTCAGGATGTGTTCTTGATTTAAATGGGTCATATGCAGACATTTAAGATGCTATTTTTAACTTAGAAGCTCAACTTTTTGAAAATTTTTGAAGCATTTCAGAATCTAGGTCCAGAGAATTTTGTAAGACATGGTTACCAGAAAATCTTTGTTCCCCAGTGTCCAAAAATGGTAAATGTGCTCTTGGTTAGGCTGGTGGAACACTGAATCCCTGCCTGAGCTCTGTGGTGGCTTCTCATTATCTCAAGAGTCATTGCCCTGCAATGCCTGACCTCCCCTGACCTGGGCCCCACCCGTATTTCTCTTCTCATCTCTTTCTGTTGATGACTCACTTTGTGTACCAGTAAATATGTGGTCCTACACACTTCTGCAATTTGCACTAGTTTTTGGTGGCTTTCTATGATGTCCTCTCGTGAAGGATGCCTTTCCCACCATCTCTTCCAACCCCTCTTTGACCTTTATGACCTGAGTTGAATGGCACCTTTCTCTGCAAGCCTCCTCTGACAGCTCCTCTTGCAGACAGGGTGGTCTCCAGCCCTGGTTCTCCTATTCCCAAGACCCCTTCTGCCAGCACCAAATCAGGATGACCTGATGGAGATGTATCTCCTCTCCTCTGCCTCTTCAGCTCCGTAAAGGCAGACAATGTGACATGCATCTGTGTTCCCCTCACTGTCTGTGTCACTGCATCTGCCTGATTTGAGGGTATGTGGAGTGCTAGGTGGGTGTGGATTGGGTCTGAAGAGGGGCAGGCTGGAGCGGGACAATAAGAGAGAAAAGAGAAAGACAGAATCAATTTTTTATTGAGTTTCTCATGTGACTTTCATTGCTCTGACACTTCGTTGTGTATGTGATGCTGGGGTTTAAACTCGTGTCCTCACACATGCCAACCAAGTGCTGTAACTGCCGAGCCACCGCTCCAGCCCCTGCCCCTCATTCTTTAAAAAAAAAAAAAAAATTAGAGAAGATGGGAGGAACATGGCAGAGTGTCCTGTGTATGGGGTTGGTGATAATTTTTGATAGTAAAGATTACTATCAGTAAGTAAAATATAGCTTGAAGATATAATTCCATAGCCAGGCCAACAAATGATATCAGCCAATGACGGGGAGACCATGTGGAATTAGCATGGAATGCTAACGGGACAGAGGCCTTCCTTAGATAATCTGGTTCCCAGGCCGCCAACCTGGGCCCATGATGCAGTTGGCAGGTGTAGACGCCCCCAGTGAGTTTCTATCTCACCTGCACCTGGTTTGAGATTTCCCTGCTTGGTACCATTCCACCCTCCTGTAAGTACCATTTCCAGGCTACTCTGGGTTCATGGAGTGGGCTGCTTCTGAGCCTACTCGATGAAGAGTTAGTTGTGAGCTTAGAGAACAATTCTAGAGGAATGTGGAAGGCTAAGGAAGAACAACAACGGGAAGAAACTTAAGACAGCCCTCCAGGTGTTGCTCTCCACAAGTGTAAACACTGAGCTGTTTAGAAGGTGTGTGTTTTCTACAGAGAGGTTACCAGGGCCTTCCACCTGGGCAGGGCTGGATCAGTCTCAAAGCATGCACTGTTCTCTGTACATCAGCCCAAATTTAGAATTCCCGTTCTAGAACCACAAAGGATGCACTTGCGCATGCCCACTGTACCCCCGTACCCGCATCTGAGAAATACAAACACTGATGGATGGGTGGAATTGCCTGCGTCGTTGTCCCCAGAATACTCAAGTGCTACGATGGTGCTTATTTTTCTTGGACAGAGGACAATCCACAATGGTGCCTGTGTTGTTGTCGCAGGAGATAAATTCTGGTTAAAGGAAAAAGTCCACAAGACATACTCCCATGGGGTTCTAGCCATTGAACGGAGACTTAAAGTGATGTATTTGTACAGCCACATTATATTAAATATGCATAATAAATGGGAGCATTGTTTTCTAAATATTGTGTTAGTGACACAGACCTGTTTGGCTTGTTAGGTGCAGGGCTCTAGGCTCTTTCAGGGCTGGTAATTCAGGTAGGATTATGAGGGAAGATGGATATAGTGTAGATATCTCTACACTATCTTGCTTGGCTCTGGAGTACCTAGATGGATGAGAATCCAGTGGAAGAGGCTGAGCTCCTAGTAGGGAGACCTTAGACAGGTGGCAGGGTATTTACGGAGCTGAACAATGCTGTAGCGGAGGCATTTGTAGACTCCTTTGTGAAGGCTCTAGCCGTTGGCTGCACTGGAATATTTGAGATCATTTCCCTTTGTGGAATCTATACCCAAATCATTTCCCTACCCTTCAGATGAAAATAATTAGGAAATACAACTCTCAATTGGCTTTTATTTATTTTAAAGAAAGAGGGACAGAGAGAGAGAGAGAGAGAGAATCAATTTTATTTAGTTTTTCATGTGGCTTTCATTGCTCCGATACTTGGTTGTGTATGTGGTGCTGGGGTTTGAACCGGCGACTTTGTGCATACCAGGCAGGCGCTGTACCCACTCCAGCCCCTCAATTGGCTTTTAATTCCTTGTCACTAGAATAACATTTTACAAAACAAGAAAAAGTATATATGAATATTTAAGTATAAATACAATCATGATCGGTAAACATCCATTAAGCTGAATTTAACATGAATTTAATGATTAATTTAGTGATTAATGCATGTACTATTTTAGAACTGGCAAGACCATTTCCAATTCATTCAACTATATTCCCTAGAAGAAGCACTTGTCTTCTTTTTATTCCTAGTGTTTGAACTCAGAGGCACTCAACCACTGAGTCACATCTTTTTATTTTGAGACCGGGCCTCACTAAGTTGCTTAGAGCCTCACTAAGTTACTTAGAGCCTCGCTAAGTTGCGTAGGCTGGCTTTAAACTTGATATCCTCCTGCCTCAGCCTCCCAAGCCGCTGGGAATACAGATGTGCGCCACTATACTCGGAAGCACTTGTTTTTTTGTTTTTATTTTGTTTTGTTTTAAAGAGAGAGAGACTGAGACATATACAACTTGTAGGTGTATATGTGGTGCTGGGGTTCAAATCTGGGTCCTCGAGCATGCCAGGCAAGCGCTCAAACCGCTGAGCTACCACTCCAGCCCAGTCCTTGTCTTTTTTTTTAAAACAAAACCATAAAACTGTATTTCAATGACTCATTAAAACAACAAAATATTAATTGTCATATTAAAGTCATATATAATTATATGTGTGTTTATCAATGCACATAACGAATGATAAATATATACTCAATATCTAAATTATCTCTGTAACAAATATTTCTACCTTGTTTCTATGTACATAATGCAAAGCATTTCCTTCCATTTTTTTGTGTTCACAAGATATTAGGAACAGGGCTTTGGAGTCAGAAAAAAAGATGATTTAAGTCTTTTTCAATATTTGGGAGGAACTAGGTAATACTAGACTTAGCTTATGGTGAATCTCAGTTTACTCCTCTATAATGTTGGGCATAATAAATAATAAATAGTACTTAGTTCCCAGAGAAGTCATGAATATGTGTAAGATAAGTCATACAGCTGTTGTCCTTGGAGCTGAGCATGCTTAGAGTCCGCTGCCCACCTGTTAAAGCACCGATTACCAGGCTCCACCTCATCGTTTCTGATTTAATAGCCCAGAATCTGTATTTCTGTTCAAATTCCCAAGTGACTTCTTCTTGTCTAAGGACCACATTTTGAGAACTGATGAAATAAACCAACAAAACATCTTTATTTGTTTGTTTGTTTTTTAAGAGAGAGGGACAGTGAGAGAGAGATCGAGAGACAGAATCAATTTTATTTAGTTTTTCATGTGGCTTCTGCTGCTCTGACACTTTGAAGAGTAGGTAGTGCTGGGGCTTGAACCCGCATCCTTGCATGTGCCACCACTCCAGCCCTGAACAGGATATCTTTTACAGACACTGGCACATTTAGATTTGCAGCAAAGGTTGGTTCTGTACATTTCCAATCAGAGACTTTCTGAGCAAAAAGGCAGCCACCAGTAACAATGAAAGTGAGTTTATGGAAGGAAAAATTTTGTGGCATTGATTGCTGGTGGCAGACTGAGTGAAAGGGGTGTGCAAATGACTGATATTTGGGAAGAACTGATACTGAGGAAACACCAAGGGCTTTGTAGCGCAGTAAGGTGGAGGATGAATTTTAGCTCTGCCTCTATTAACTTCATGACTGCATGAACCTAATCTCAGACTCTCATCTCGTACATTTACAAAAGCAGTGGCTACATAGGAAGGTTGTTTCGAGAATTAAATGAAAAAATGGGTGTAAAGTGAGAGGTTAAGTATTCATGCTTGAATTAATATAAATATTTAATAAGAAAGCCTAAAAGTTACCTAGTTTTCTTACATTAGTGAGACCTGTCAGATGTTTGATAAAATCAATGGAAATCTCTTTTGTTCACTGCAAAAGGATGTCTACATCCTGGTTCATCAACCACATAAAACTAGGTATAGATACAGCCAAGGAGGGATAGTAGGAAATGCAGGAAAATGTAAGGAATTCAGTATGTTCAGATGGATACTTATTCTTGATCATTTTGATTCCCCTTTATATTGTTGGTGTCATCTTTAAAGACTGCTAAAAAGCTTGCTGAGCCTTCAAGGTAACTCTGCAAAGTGCACAGTATCCACTAGAAAAGGGTTTCCTTAAAGACACAAGGAACATCGGTGGTACCTTCACATCTCTGTTTTTAAGATCACTGTACATGAAGGGAGCAAGAACTGTGTTTAAGCTTTTGCTTTATTTTCTTAAATCCTGCCATGTTCCCGAAAGCTCTTACCAAGTCTGTTGAGAACATAACATAATTTCTTGGAGAAGGAAATCAACACCTGAAAGAAATGAGACAGGTTTGTTTTTTTTTTCCATAATCGTTCTATGGACTTTTTGCCGGCCCAGCCACATCTGTCCTGTTTTGGGTGTTCAACTTCCTGAAAGTTAAAATGAATTATACCGAGTCCTATTACTGCATGTTGTCCCAGACCATCTCTGGTGACAGAGCTAGTCTTCTTGTGAATATTTTCACATTTGCAATTTAATCTGAGAGGCACCATGATCCCGATTCATTGCTTTGCATGAGGTTTCTCTGATCTTGCAGGGCAGTGTAGAAGGAAAGAATATGGATTTTGGAGTAGGAAAAATCTGTTTTCAATTCCAGCCTTGTCCATGAACAGCTGGTCCGACAATGAACCAATTAGGTAACCAACACAAATCTCAGTTAATTTTGATTTGACAGGGTGGGGTTGTGCCAGTTACTGAGCCATATCACCAGCCCTTTTATTTTATTAAATTTACTTTTGATTTTCATCTAGTTCTTTTTTTTTTCTTTTTAGAGAATCAATTCTATTTATTTTTTTCATCCAATTTTGGTTTTTCGAACACTTAGTTGTATATATGGTGCTGGGGTTTGAACCTGAGTCCTCATGCTTGCCAGGCAAGTGTTTTTTTTATATTGAGATAGGGTCTCGCTAAGTTACTGAGGCTGGCCTTGACCTTGAGATCCTCCTGTCTCAGCCTCCTGAGTTGCTGGGATTGGAGGTGTGCACTACCATGTCTGGCAGTTAATTTTGATTTTAAGACAGAGAAAATCTGGAAGGTGTGCGAAAGGATACTAAAGATAAGAAAAGTAGCTTCTGAAATTTTGCTTTTTATTTATCATCATTATTATTATTTTGCAGTGCTAGGGATGGAGCCTAGGCTCCTGCACATGCTAGGCAAGTGCTGTACCACTGAGCTGTACCTCAGCCCAACTTTGATGTTTCAAACCCTTTGCAGTGCACAGCTAAGGAGGGTAAGCAAACATAAGTCATGTGTGCATGCTTTATTTTGCTTTTATTATAAATACTTCAAACTCCAGCCACTACACTGTGTAACAAGGGCTAGTGACCTATGTACCCATGCTATGAAGTTATTTTCTCAGTCCCAGCCTCTGTCTTTCTGTAGCTGTTTGACCTTGCACATAACCTCTCAGGGCCTTGGTGTCCTCTGCAGAATTGGGCAAAAGTTTTAGAGGCAATCTGCTATGAGATCTACCTTCCACGGCATCAGTTCCCTGATGAGGACACACTGATTTCATAAGACTGTTGTGAGTCACAGGACAAGGGAGAATGGCCTCCAGCTCACCACTGCTCCTTCTGTTACCATCTCCCTTCCTCCCCACCCGGGGAATCAACATCATGACTTTCTTACTCTGGCCAATAGGATGAGGAGGACAGTGGCCTCTGAGCTATGAAACTTTCCTCTCCTTGTCTCAGTCACCATGCCCATTTCTGGGTGTCAGCCGCCACCACTGCCATGACCTAGGCTGGCCCAGAGGCACCGAAGAGGAGATTTTTGTGCTCTAAGATCCTGACAAAGTAAGGCAATTGGATAGTGAGTATTTATACAATGTTTACACTTCTCTGGTTGGGTTTTTTTTTTTATTTGTTTGTTTGTTTTTAAAGAGAGGGATAGTGAGAGAGAGAGAGAATCAGTTTTATTTAGTTTTTCACGTGGCTTTCATTGCTCTGACACTTCGTTGTGTACGTAGGTGCTGGGGTTTGAACCCGTGTACTCTTGCATGCTGAGCCACCACTCCAGCTCCTCTGGTTGTTTTTTTTTTAATGTAACATTTCCCCTCTTTGTGGAGTGAGCCAGCGCTCATGCGTGTGTGTGTGTGTGTGTGTGTGTGTGTGTGTACACACGTAAGTGCTAATCAGAACCAAGACTAATGTAGTGATTAGTCTGCACAGGGGAGGGGGCCCTGTGCAGCCCAGCAAATTATGTAATTGCTCTGTCAATTTCTATATTTGTAAATTGGAAGTGATAACAGTACCTATCATTGTATGCAAATTGTATGGATTAATACAGATCAAGATCTTAGAATAAGGCAGGTGCCCTGCCGCATGCCTGTCATCCCAGCAACTGGAAATCTGAGGAAGGAGAATTGCAAGTTCAAAGCCATCCTCAGCAACTTAGGGAGGCCCTAAACAACTTAGTGAGACCATCTCAAAATAAATATCAAAGCCAGGTGTGGTGGTGCATACCTGTAATCCCAGCGATTGAGGAAGCTGAGGCAGGAGGATCCTGAGTTCAAAGCCAGCCTCAGCAATTTGGTGAGATCCTGTCTCAAAATAAAAATAAGAAAGGGCTGGGGATGTGGCTCAGTGGTTAAGTGCCCCTGGGTTCAACCCCTGGTACAAAAAACAAAACAAAACAAACAAACAAAAAAAGAAATAAATAGAACAGCTCTGTAACTAATAATTTATGACTTTGATCTAAAGCCAGTCACCCCCACACGGCACAATGGAAGTGGCCACTCAGGGTGGCTATGGTAATGTTTTTACATAAGCAGATTCAAGAAGAAGATAGGGAAGCAGTGGAAACCCAGAGTGGCTAATTCAAGAGTAACAATGATTCTGTGAAGTGGGGCGGGGGATTCCACGCCAGAGTTGGAGAGGATAAGCTCATGGTTGAAGATGAAGGACGCAGAGCCTAGGGAGATGAATTGATTTTTTTTTGGTCATAGCTTTTTTCTGGTGCATTTTCACATACTTGTAATCACACACACTATGATGATGTGATTTGGCCGGTGCTTCTCTTTTCCCTCTCCTCTCCCTGTTCATTTCCTCTACTGATCTCCCTTTGAATTTCATGAAATCCCACAAGTTTCTTTTCCGTTTTCCTCTCTAGCTTCCACACACGAGAGAAGACATATGACCTGTGACTTTCTGGGTTTGGCTTATTTCTCTCTCTCTCTCTCTCTTTTTTAAAGAGAGAAGGACAGTGCGAGAGAGAGTGTGTGTGTGTGTGACAGAATCGATTTTTATTGAGTTTTCACATGGCCTTTGTTGTTCCAATACTTAGTTGTGTACGTGGGTGCTGGGGTTTGAACCCGTGTACTTGTGCAAGCGCTGTAACCGCCGAGCCACAGCTCCAGCCCCAGGCTTATTTTTCTTAACATGATGTTCTCAGTTTCTTCTGTTTCCCTGCAGACTTCATGTCACATGATTTAGCAGCTGAACTGAGTCATAGATGTGATTTTAAGTCTTTTTTTTTTTTTTTAAGAGGGAAGGACAGTGTGAGAGAGAGAGAGACAAAGAGAATCAATCACGCTGAGCCACCGCTCTAGCCCCCAGGACTTTTAAGTCTTAATACAATACTCCTTCTATATATATAGTGGCGTCTCACAATTTCTCTCCGAAAGGCCTTTGATTGTGGCGCAACGGGCTGTAAGAATATTTGGGTATCTATATTATCTGTACTGAAAGATAGGTATAAATGACAGGATTCTATGCAAATACTTAGAATGCATTTTAAAAAGATGGTATTAATGTTGCTCAAGTGAACAACTCTGTAGGTATACTACAAAATATAACTTGGATCAATATACTCTTATGCACGTGCTGTGAAGGAGATTCATCTCACTATCCACTGTGGCTTCCTTTTCCATTTGTAAGTTCATGTACAGTCATAGTTCACGCTTTCTGGGGCTTGGTACCATGTGTTTTGGGAATGCATCCTTCTCCACAATCAAGGACAATCACCAGTCCCAAGGATCCCTTGGACTCTCTCTTGCAGGCAGTCCTACCTCCACTCCCCTCTCCAAATCCTGGGCAGTCCTGACCCATTCTCCATCCCTGTAGTATTGCCTTTTCCAGAATGTTATAAAAAGGGAATCACAGTCAACTGGGGTCTGAAAGCAGCTTCTTTGGTCCATTGGTTTTTTGTTTGTTTGTTTGCAATACTGGAGGTTGAACCCAAGGATGCTCTACCACTGAGCTACATCCCCAGTTCTTTTTCTTTTCCTTTTCTTCTCTAATTTAACTTTATTTGGGGTCTCACTAAGTGGTCAAGGCTGGCCTTCAACTTGCAATCCTCCTGCCTCAATCTCCCCAAGTCATTGGGGTTATAGGCCTGAGCCCCTGCACCTGGCCTAAAAAAAGCAACTTCTTGGTCCACCTTTCTAAAATAATAAAATCATTCTGAATATCACAAGGTAAGTGTGGTGGTTTCCTATAACTAATGGCAGCTTTTTTTTGTTTGTTTGTTTGTTTTCTTTAAGAGAGAGACAGCGTGTGAGAGAGAATAAATTTTTATTTAGTTTTTCATGTGACTTTCGTTGCTCTGACACTTTGTTGTGTATGTGGTGCTGGGGTTCGAACCTGCATCCTTGCGCATGCCAGGCAAGCATTGTAACCCCTGAGCCACCATTCCAGCCCCTCTTGGCAGCTGTAACAGCTGTTAAATATTGGTTCCTTTTGGCCCACTCCCCATCACCATGCTTTTTATTTTTTCAGTAAATCATAGAATCAGTTGGCCTTGTAACTAGAAAGGATTGAGGCTGTGACCCAGTGGGAGAATGCTTGCCTAGCATTCATGAGATTCTGGATTTGATCCCCAACACTACAAAAAAGAAAAAAAGTGGGTTGTTTTAGTAATATTATTCATTTGGGGCAATAAAGTAAAAGTAAATGGAGCATCTAATTATGTATTTATTAAATTTCATATACTTTTAAAAATTTTGCATATTTTGATAATCACCAAAGTTATGTTTCACTTTTATCCGGAAACATGTGACAGACCCAAAAAACCTTCCTCGCGGTCCTTTCAATGAATCAGATCAAGTGAGAGCTCAGTGCTGAGCACAAGACCACATTCCATTATGGTTCCTATCACAATTCTTACAGAAGAGGCTCTGTCTAGATTTGAAGGAAGCCCAAGGGGGTTTGTTTGTTCTTGTTGTTGTTTTCCCTATAAGTTGAATCTCTTAGTTGTTGGTCTTAATCTGAAGAAGTCCGTAATTCAGAATTTCTAAAATAACTACTACACAAATGAAAATACCAAGATTTATGTGCTTAAAAGTAAAACCCTCAGTATCTGAAAACCAGATACTCCCAACAGCTACTGCAGTCCCTAAAATAGCCCTGGATAGGGGAGAAAGGGGCAAGAGCTAGGAATTACTAGGGCCAAAATTTCTGTGAAGGCTCGTATTTTGTTTTATAAATGTATATAAATATTGTTATCTCTGTCTACTGTATCATGTTTTTAACTTTTCTTTTCTTTTCTTTTTTCTTTTTGGCACTGGGAATTGAACCCAGGAGTACTCTATCACTGGGCCACATCCCCAGTCCTTTTTAGTTTTTATTTTGAGACAGAGTCTTGCTTAGTTGCTGAGGCTGGCCTCAAACTTGCAATTCTCCTACCTCAGCCTCCCAAGTCACTGGGATGACAGTGCCATCGCACCAGATATGTTCTTCAACTTTTCATTAGATTAAGTTTCATCGAGAAACACTGTACATATCAGAATTGAACAGATCGCTGAATTTTTGAACTGCTTCTTGTCTGCGTGGCCAGCACCAGATACCATCATGTTTCTAATACTCCTGGAACCCCTGAAGTTCCCTTCCAGTCGTTTCCCAGAGTAGTAACTATTCCAGCCCCAGAAGTAAGATGTCTCTTTTTATGTCACTGTATAACTTCCAACTGAGGCCCAGTGCTTTTCATCCCAGAGCTCAGGTTGTTTCAGGAGGAGGTGCTAGACCTAGGTTTCCTGGATTTCTGCATACTCCATGAATGGGCACCTCAGACACGGCAAGGCTCCCTCCATTTCTTGTTTTCAAAGCTTCTCATATTTGTAGAAGACTGTAAACAGAACTGCTCTGCTCTTCTTTATTAAAGATGAAACTTGTGATAGACACGGACTGACTTCTAGAACGAGCAGCCTGTGTGTACCCCGGTACAGTCTGCAACAAGTGGAATTTAACCCTGACCTTCGGCAACGTTTGGCGGGTCTTGGGTTGTAAGTAGGGGTTAAAATTAGACGTCATTCCTAAGTGAGCGTGATTTCTTATTTGGCTGCTTTTACATGGAATTGGAGGGAAGATATTATAAGTGGAGAATGAATTCTTGATTTACAGCCAACTGGGTGCAGCCTGGTGCCTTGTTCTAAAGGTGAAGATAGCTCTGTGCATAGAGCAAGGTCGAAATTTGTCTAATGGAGCAGTGAGGAATTTTCCCTAACCAACAAATACAGGAGCATGGGGCATGCTGTGTTCTGTTCATCTCACACACCTGCCCCGAGAGGGGGATCCGTACTACGGTACTTTTATTTGACACAGTCACATGAAACCTATGAAATGTGAAATACTTCCTTCAAGCTGTAAACAAGCACACCTAAATAAGTAGATTGCAGGGACTGGAGCAGTGGCCCAGCGGTTATGGTGCTTGCCTGGCATGCACAGGGACTCGAGTTCAAACCCCAGCATTACATATGCAACCAAGTGGTGGAGCAGCGAGGGTCACATGAAAAACTAAATAAAATTGATTCTCTGTCTCTCTCTCACTGTCCCTCTCTCTTAAAAAAATTAAGTATATTACAGAAAAAAGTTACTACTTGGTGTTTAAGTGCCACAAATAACCAAATCTGAATTCTGTCGGATCTAGTAAAACTTAAATCCTAAGGAAACAGTTTTTTGAATTCACAAACTCATCAAAGCAATAAACATGAATATTTGATTAAGGAGGCCCCACATGCTTATCTCAGCGTAAAGGCAACTTGTGAAAGGTCATTTACAATCTGTGTTCAGTATGTTGAATAATTATGCTGCTGCCTTAAAGTGATATAAAAGTATTTGTGCAAAAAGATGCTTTCTGAAAGAAAGGTTTTTTTTTTCTATCTTCCTTTTCTCCCCATTGAAAGAAAAATTAAATGTTATTCACAGTTCTCCTGGATGTAGAGAGGCGGGAGGGGAAGGCATAAGCCACACACTTTTTTCTTTTTACAGAAAGAGGGAGAGAGAGAAAGAATCAGTTTTACTTATTTTTGCATCTGGCCTTTGTTTCTCTTACACTTAGTTGTGTATACAGTGCTAGGGTTTGAACTTGGGTCCTCATGCATGCCAGGCAAGTGCTCCAACGGCAGAGCCACTGCTCCAGCCCCAGCCACACACTTCAAAAAATAATAATAATAATAACATTTCCTTAATGTTAATGGCATTACTTGTAGCTATTAGATTTTGTAGTGTGTGTAGATGTTGTTTTACTGGATTTCTTTCTTTCCTTTTTTCCTTTTGTACTTTTATGCCTTATTTGAATTCATTCTATAGCAGGGTGCTATTTTTCACAAATTATAGAATAATAGTTTTATGAAGAAGAAAGTAAAGAGTCACAAGATAAATGAGTGAAGAGTCTAACCCTAGCTAAATTGGGCGAGTTGGAAGATAAGCAATTAGCTGCTTCTTTCAACCATGCTTTTAAAACTAATGAAACTGGGGCCTGAGTGGTGGCCCAGTGGTTACGGCGCTTTCATGGCATTCACAAGATCATGGGTTCAAACCCCAGCACCACACAACTAAGTGTTGGAGCAACAAAGGCCACATGAAAAACTGAATAAAAAATGATTCTTTCCTCTCTCTCAATTTCCCTCTCTAAAAAAAAAAATGATTTTCTCACACTGTCCCTCTCTCTTTCAAAAAAATTAAAGAAAAATAAAATTAATGAAACTTAAAAATAGAGAAAGTTGCTATTATTTGGTGAAAAAATAAACTCCTTACTGAGGCATGATACTTGGTGATTGAGAGCAGCAGCATAGGTAATACTACGAAGTATCAACCCTATGAAGACACCATCAGCAAAAGACTTCTTTGAAGAACCAGTGTCCTCAACCCTGGCTGCACATTAACGTCTTGTAGGGCATTAAAAACACACACACAGGAATGCCTGTGAGCCTCCCCTGACCCAGGCATTCAGAATACCTGGGAGAGGGAGTCAGGCACTGGTGTCTTTGAAAAGTTCTACAGGTGTTTCTGATGTGTAATCGGAGTAAAGAAACGGAGACGAATTTGGGCTTTTTTATTATTTTGATTTTTGTTTTTTGGTACCGGGGATTGAACCCAAGGACATTTTACTGTTGAGCTGCATCCCCATCCCGTTTCATTTTTAAAATTTTGACAAAGGGTCTCTAAGTTGCTTAGAGCCTTTGCTAACTTGTAGAGGCTGGCCTTGAATTTGTGATCCTCCTGTCTCAGCCTCTTGAGTTGCTGGAATTGTAGGCCTGAGCCATCGTGCCCAGCACAACCACAGCGAAGAAAGCTAGAGTTAGAAAAATTGAAGGGTGGAGTTTCTTAACTTGTCAACTTGACCTTTTTTATTCATTCCCTACCATCTTCGGCTGATACTGATGCGGGGTTGTGGGGATGAGGTCGGATTCTCTGCTCCTGCTGGTGAATAAAGAGGGCAACAGAATTCCTTAGCCAAAGTAGCCCGTTTTCAGTGTTTGCAGGTCTCTCAGGTGTCTGCAGCCCAAAAGTGTTAGCAGCTCCCCAGCTAAGAGCTGGGATTTCCCGTGGCGTGTTGCAGCTCTTAGTGTGGAAACACAGCCTGGGAATTCGGCACTGATCTTCTGGGTCCTTGTCTAGCGAATTTGAAGAATAAAATCCACGGACAACTATGGAAGGAGGAGTAAAAGGAGTAGGATTTATTTAGGAAGAGCAGAGTCTCCTCAAGGTAGAGGGGCACCTGGAAGCAGGACACCACCTCAATATGTTAGGCGGGGGTTTATATTGATTTGGGGTATGACCGTAATTAACATTCATGCAAAGCAGGTATTGAGAAATGCATCAACCCCATTGGTTAAAATCTATGTAAAACAGGCATTGAAACTGGTCAAGAGCACCACTGGTGAAAATCTATATAAAACTAAAGGTGGAAATACTTCCTAGTTCCCACCTGTGATCACCCCCATCTCTTAGTTGGGATAAAGGTGAGCGTCATGGTCTTTTTGCATTTGAAGGCCCTGAGCATGCCCTGTCAATCACTCTCTGCCTCTACCAGCAGGCTCTTGGATGGGTGCCCTTCGTCCCGACTACCTAGCCATTTCACTATCTCTCCTAATCTCTCATTACCAATCGTTAAAAAACTCAGCTAAGATTTTTCTAGGAGGAAAAGATCTTCCTAAATTTAGTGGCCTGAAGAAAGTCTTTCCTGATTGTCTGAGTTCTTCTTAACAAGGATGGCTTTGTTAAGGCTCTCAGTCCTGGAGGGCCCAGACTAATTAGTGTGGCCTGACCTCCCTGCACGATCTGCCCTTCTCTAATAAACTTGCCTTGGCTGTGTCACTGGTGCCTTCAAGGAGAGGGTAAAAAACCACACGTTTTTGATTCTCTGCTTGTGCCATGTTTGCTAATATCCCATATTAGCAAATGGTCAAACCAAGTCTGGGCCCAGCCCAGCCCAGACTCAAGAGGTGAAGAAATTGTCTCCTTGTCTTGTAGAAGCTTATTTTTGCGTGTCTTTGCTGGATTGGTGGATTTAACAATCAGCTCCTTTTTTTTTATAAGAGAGAAGGATAGAGAGAGAGAGAGAGAGAGAGAGGGAATCAATTTTTATTGACTTTTTCACATGGCTTTCATTGTTCCGACACTTAGCTGTGTTTGTGGTTCTGGGGTTTGAACCTGTGTACTTGTGCTTGCTGGGCAAGTGCTACAACCATCGAGCCACTGCTCCAGCCCCCCATCAGCTCTTTTTTCTGCGTTTTGACTTTCCCACGCCGTACGAAATCCCTCGCCATCGCCTTCATGGCAGTACGCCAAGCATGCCAGCTTCACTGCACTATAATTTATTTAGCAAAGCCCTAACTTTCAAGTAGTCAGGAACTCTTTTTTTTTTTTTTAACCAGGGATTGAACCCAGGGGTGCCTAACCACTGAGCAACATCCCCAGCCCTTTATTTTTTATTTTGATATAGGCTCTTGCTAAGCTGCTGAAGCTGGCTTTGAACTTGCAATCCTCTTGCCTCAGCCTCCCAAGCTGCTGGGATTACAGGCGTGTGCCACTGTGCCCAGCTAGGAGCTCTTATCCGTAACGCATTGTTTTACAGACAGAGAGAGTATCCCCAATCTGAATACCTGGAATCCAAAATGATCCAAAATCACAAACTTTTTGAGGATGAACATGATACTGCAAGTGTAAAATTCTACACTTGACCTCCTGTGACAGGTCACAGTAAAAACATAAGCAAATTAAAATTTTTGCATAAATTGCCTTCTGGCTATGTGTATAAGATATATATGAAACAAATGAATTTCACATTTAGACTTTGGGTCTTTCCCTATATCTCATTATATATGCAAATATCCCCCAACCAGGGAGGATCTGAAACAGTTTTATCCCTGTGCAGTTTGGATAAGGGATTAATGGTGACCAATACACCTTTGGCACTTACCATGTACCAACCACCATTCAGAGCATTTCACAGCTGCTCCATGAGGTTTTTACCTAATTTTCAGATAGGGAAACTGAGGAATGGAAAGTTTAATCTGTCAACAGTCTCACAGTTAGTAATTGACAGTAGATACTTGAACGTAGGTGGTGTAATGTCAGAATCTCTCCTCTTAACTATGTATCACTGCCTTTTAAGTAACAATTTACAAGTAACTTTCCTAGGATAAATCCTGAGTCAAAAGATACCACTAAAATTTTAAAGAGTTTTGATACAGAGTATTTGCTTCTAAAATAGCACCAGTTTAAGCTATAAAAAGAGGAGAGACTGTCTTGGGGTTTTAACTTTAGTAACTTTAGTTCCTAACGATTTATGAGCTTGCTTTCTTATGCTGGACATTTGCATAAGCCAAGGTACAGAGAGCTTTGGGAAGATGTATGACCCGTTCAGGAATTCCCAGATGAGTGGCAGGAGAGCTAGGTGTGTGTAGACCGGCATGAAAGATGAGATGGGTAGTTTGGAAGAGGAGGCCTGGAATCCAGCATTGTTTGTGAAACTCGGTGTAGAAGTAATTGATGTAAAGGGACTCTGGGATCTTGACTTC